>SNQJ01S0175509.1:33684-51168 GCA_010110895.2 Picea sitchensis | reverse complement strand
GTATGATGTAATATACCATCTTTCACTACTAAGTCTCATTTTGGTCCTTACATTTTGGGTATGAAGAATCTTGTTGGTTGTATTTCATATTTGAATAAATAAAATCTTTGGATGGTTTTGAAGCCTCATTTGAGTTTCTGTGTAATCTTATATTAGATTTTTATTTCTAAAGCGATTCAAAAAAATTAAAAAATATTTTCTGTTATAAATATTTTATTTTTTTTTGACATACTAAAATTATAAAAGATATCATTAATTCCAAGGACATACTTCTTGAGAATTAATTGAATTTTTTGTAAGAGGGGCTATAAACATAGGTTGATAATCCCGAACATTTTTCTCTAGCCAAGAAAAATTCAAAAATGTTGGTATTAGGATAAGGCCATTCCTTTTCTTCAACATTTATTTGGCGACCATACTAGGGAAATCTTCAATATCTCTCTGGTATTTGTATCTCTTTTCTGTATTTATTGTTATTTTATGTATTTAACCTTCTTTATATTTCTTATTTATTAATTGTTTCATGACCATACATGTTGTTCATCAACCTAACATTGGAAAGGGTTTAGATGATGAAACCAACATTTCTTTAACTTTATTTAATACAAATTTGGAAACAACCCATACACGAACTGAACTTCATCAATCTTGGGAGGTTATTTCTCAAGCTATTAGAATTAGAGAACAGTGGGAAGACAAACAAATTATGTCCAGAAATCAACCTCCTCGTTAGGAATTTTTCTTATGTCCTATGGTTCTCGTTCTTCCCGAAGAAAGAGAGGTTTGTCTCCAGAAATTAATCATGCCTCAAAGATAGGAAGAAGAAAGGTTGTCCTTGAAACCTTACAAGGAAAGCATCATAGATCCTTTTCTGATTCTTCAAACTCTTCAATATCATTTATCCCTATCACCTTCAAAATGACACCTTTCGGTTCTTCTTCTAGTACTAGTCAATATTCTTCTTCACAATCCTCCTCTTCATCCATAATCGAGAGTATTTCCAATCATCAAATTCTAGTTCAATCTACCACCAATCATGCCAAAGTAATCAAGAATTCTAGTTTATTTTAGTTTGAGGAAAATGCCACAACTACACCATGGTACGTGTCTTCACCTTTAGATCATGATCTAGCTACTAATTCCCTTCCAAAATTCAAAGATCATTTTCCAACTTTTTCAGGAAATGAAATCATTTCTACAAAATAACATCTCGATGCATTTTCTAACACATGCCACAATATAGGAGCAAATGACAATGATACTTGTATGCAATTATTCGTTAAGTATTTAGAAGGGAAAGTTGTTGCTAATTTTTTCAATTTGGGATGAACTAGTTTAATGGTTTAAATCAACATATGGGCATCCCAAGAACCTAGCATATTTGTTAAAGGGTTATAATAACATTGTTATTACAAATGGCGAAACCATTAAATATTTCAATGTTGGATTCACCAAATTGTACAATCAAATCGCAAAAGTGGTTTTTCCTCATAACCAAGTTGTTTTCATTAAGTACTATAATGTCTTTCCCTCTTCTTATCATCATAGGTTAGAAGAGAAAAATGTAACAAGCTTAGGGTCTGCACTCCAAACTTATTTGGAGTATGAAGAAAAAATGGAAAGAACGAGTCTTCCTAAAGAATATTTTGTTAAGAAAACTAAAATGTTGATTGTGTTGCAGCTGGTTCAAGATATGAGCCATCATATGATTTCTTTTGAAATGAAATGTATCATTAATAATTCAATCCATGTGGAATCCTCTTCTCACGCTATTTTGAGAAATCATCCTATTAATTCCTACCATATAATCAGCCAAAGGCTATTCTCTCTAGAATTTGGTGTAACTTTTGTGATGACAATCATGAAGAGGTCACTTGTGAGATTAAGAAGAAAGCACACGAAATAATATTTGGAAAAATAAATGAAGAAACTGTCGTTGCCTTAGATTTTGTTCCTGAAGAAGATGTAATGTTAGTAATAACTTGGAGAAAATATTATACTGATAAGGGAAAGGGTGGAAATCCCAAAACTACCTTTTCCCCTATATCTTCTTCTCCAAGTACAAATCCTCAGGTTGACAGGGTAGAACAAATTCAAGGGGCTTCAACCTCTTTACCTTCATCAAAGTATAACATACTGAACAACTAGCCAACATAAAAGAAGATGTGCCTCTTCTGGACATGGTCGTTGTCCTCGAGAAACAACAACATCTTAAAAAATATATGGAAGGTAAAACTTCTTCAGTACCTAGAGAGGCTTCTTCATGGACCAATCCTCCCATCCAACCCTCAAAATAACCTTCTAACCCTAGGAAAAATTTGAGGGGAAATCCTCCAAGTGTCGTCTCATCCTAAACCATATACTTCACTTAGATCTCGCATAGAGACCCCATAGCCCTCCAAAGGCATTGGTCTATCATTGCCTTCAACCACCAAAAACCAAAATCACTTTTTTTCTTTTTTCCATGTTTCCCCTTTTGTTTTACAGCCTAAGATTTCATCATACCTTACCTTGGAGAGTAGGTTGTTTGAGTTTCACTGATATGTCATTCATTCAATTGATGCAAGTTTATCTTCATTGAATATCTTTGTTGTTAGCATTTAGGGTTTTGATCCATTTGTTTCTTCACTCATTTTACCTACAAGATCGGACCCTAGGGCTCAAATAAGGCACCCATGATTCATATCTGATATATTTTTCTTGTGATACCCTAATATCCATTCTTGGAAGGTTTTTCTTGAACCATCAAAGTGTATATTGCTTGGTGTCCCACCTTCGAATTTCATGAATACACTTGTGTGTGGATAAGGGTTCAAGGCACATTACTTATAACACTTCTTATGCACATTGTTGTGAGAGATCCTTGCTCCAGAGCTTGTCAAATTTCAAATCGATGCCTCAATTACTTCAACAATCTTGTCTATGGGAATATCATTGCCTCCCAAACCTACTTTGAGGCCTCTTCTCTTTGTTGTCTAGATTGCAGGGTTATTTTATCATGGTAAAATCTTAGTTTTTGGGCAATGTTTTAATAGTTTCTTGTTAAACCTTTCATGTGTTGATAAATAGACTTGGAATAAGGTCGAACGACCATATTCATAACCCTAACACTGCATATTAACTTTTCATATGAGACCCTTACCATGACAATGATAAATTGCAGGGTGTCCAAAAAAGGATAAGGCATTTGTGTGATTGTTTCTAAGCAGTGTTTCTCAACAAACTTACTATGCTCTAAATCGTTGCATATGTTTATGAAAGTTTGAGATCCGATTTCACTACAATCAAGATCTGTGTTGGTTTACAAAGTGTTAATTTTAAGTTTGAGTACTTATCCCTTCTATTGCTCTAAATAATTTCATTGCAATTGGATATATTTGTGGTACAAGTAAACTAATGTTTTATAATACTGAGATCTCGTTGAGGGAACAACTGATATATACTTTGCGATATGAACCTTGAATATGTTCATGATATAATGCTACTAATTGGTCTTGGATTAAAAGTGTTCTCATTTGAATGTGGTCTACAATACCATATCATCTACTATTGAAAATCAGGTACTCATCCATCTCTGCTTATATATGCATTCTTGTCACCTAAAATGTTTCATTACAACCCTGGTATTCATTTGGTTTATGGCATAAGTATGGTATATCACTATTGGAATATTTTCACATTGTTGCATAGTAATAAATATTTGGTTTTATTGCTTTTATGAATGTGATGTTTCCCATCGTCTAAATCTACTCATAGAGTTAGCTAATAGATAAAGAAATACATGTTGTGCACATGATATGTCGATACTTATACTTTGCAAATTCTACATTCGATATCATACTTTTGACGTGGGTAAAATGCTCGTTATAAATAGCAGGGGTTACCCTCAATAAGAATTCCCAGTTAGACCTCTTACCATTTGGAATAGGGAACTCATCTAAATTCTGGCTTGGTAGTCATTTATATTTTTGGGTTTATCAGTTACGGCTCGGTCCACCAATGATGGTTTCTAATATAAAGAATGAAATGCAACTAAACTAAGATGCATGCATCCGGACGGAAAAGGCAACTAGAAAGAAAACATAGAACCAGACATGCGCCTGTCAATTGTTCAAGAAATAGTTCACACAAATCAAAGACAAGAATACAAATAAATAACTATAAAAACATAATAGGCTATCATTTAAACAATTATTTACAGTCATATGTCCACAAATTTAGACAAATATTATGTGAAGAACCAAAATAAGAATGTAACAAAAATACATGAGAATAATTTACAATACGAAGTACATTCTTACACAACCCAAGTGTTGAGCAAAATGCAACAAAATAGTCCCCACATGTGCAACGCAAGCATTAGAGTTGTCCAGAAAATAGCTTGGCCAAACAGGACCATTTTCCTCATAAAATATTTCAGCAATAGTACATGAAAGCTCCAAGAGCCACAGCCCCAACCTCGAATGCAATCCCATTGAGATTCACCTTGACTCTTGGCCTTCTGCCTTCCCGAATCTTGACCTTCCCTTTACAAACTTTTGTCCTTATCCTCTAAGGCATAGTGAGGGAAGAATGACGGTAGAAATTTTCATGATTTAATATATCAAGCATTATATGCATCTACATTTCGAATTTTGTCTTTTAGTGCTCGTGGGCCATCATTGACTTTGGCCCTAGTTAGCTTCATACATGTGATGAATAATCTGAACATTAGGGGTCTCTCCTTCCTCTATGCTTGGGGGATTACATAACATGAGGATTGTACTTCGTCTTCTGTCATTTGGGATTGATTCTCTTATGTTGATGGTTTCTCCTATGCTGGTGTATCATCCTTTATTGTAGATCGCATTTGCAAAAATATCGCTATGTCTATATAGTATACTCCTTTACACACTATGTATTTCGATTTTTGAATGTGATCTTCGTCTAGTTGGTACCTTGGCGCCATTCAACATCAAATAGATGAGTTTCCTATACAAACATTTTGAAATATAAATTAAAATACATTTGACCATGGATAAATTGATCAAAAATTGAGTAAGAAGTTTGTATCTACTTCTCTGAGTTTGATATCTAGTCCTTTTGATGGTTTTTTCATGGACATCCCCCATTGCAATGTCTCTTTATTGAATTTTGGGTTGATAACAATGTCATTACAAAAAATTGAAAATATATGATGAACGATACAGAATAGCCTAAAACTTATAACTGGGAAGTTGTAGACCTCAATGAGACCTTTCCAACGGTATAAGGAATGTGCAAAATGCGTATCCGAGTCCAAAAGTTATGGTCAAAATACAAAATGCATTTTTACAAGACCCGTCACTGTATCGAAGATTGGAAGTTATTTTTTCGTCATTTTGTCGACACTGGAAGAAGGATCAACGCCGGTATGTCGGTGCCTAAAGAAATATTAAGCTCTGGTATTTCAATGCCAAAATAAATATTGGGCTTTGACGTATCAACATTGGAAGAAGTTTTGGACCCCTTTGCCACATTGATGAAGATGAAATGATTTCACCAACATTGGGCATATCGACGGGAAATGACTGATATCCTTCGTTATATTAGTGAGAAAAATATTTATTCCACCGACACTATGCATATCGATGGTTCAAAGGTGTTATCTTCTCAAATAACATAGTCAAATTTGTTTATTTAGGTGATAGGAAGTCATTGAAAAATACATTTCTAAATTTTTTAAGGTTCATTTTTTAGAGCCTTATGTTTGTAATAAAGATCGAAAAACATTGGATTTAGTTTTTATTTTAAAAAATCCAAAAATCAGGTTTCGGTGGCTAAGAGCCTTCCCAAAAGGGATTTTAAGCCACCGAAATACCTAGCTTTCGGCAGCTTAAACCCAAAATTCGGGGCTATTTTAGCCACCGAAAGTGCAGAAAAGTTTGGTTTTACTTCGTTGAGTCATCATTTTAAAATCATGATTCTGAGTGACTGGAGAATCATTTTGAGAAATGGACGACGTTTTTTGTTGATAACATGTCAAAGAAAAATAACCTCTCTCATTTTTCCAACAGGTGTCATATATTGGGAGAATCTAATTCATCTATGAGCCCTAATTTTCGGATCCCAGAATTTCCATGTTTGACACATGTTTTTGAAATGCAGATCCCGGGAAAATGAAAACGGATCTCAAAGAACTAAGAGAGTTTTTTTCTCACAACAAACCAATATACAAAAGCCTCTTCCAGTTTGTACACAATGGTTTTGGTTGGAGAGATATGGGTCAATCTTTGAGCAGCATATTTCCAGAAAATTTTGTCTTTTCCAGCCACCTCACAAATTCGAATTTGAGATAGGAGAAGAGGTTATCAAATCCATCTTTTGAGGATCTGAAACTGCTTGTAAAGGCTATAAATCCTATCAGTTTTATAGACTAAAGGGTTCGATTTTGGGGATTATACATTGCTTTTACTCCCAAACTTCTCATAGCATTTCATAATATAAGCTTCTTTTGCCTATAAAGTTCAGATTTACCTCTTGTCCATTTTATGCTTGTATCTGAATGATTTATTTCATTTCTTATGCTTATCTAGTGTTTGAGAACTATCATCTTGTTATTACACTAATAAACTAAACTTTACAAGTATTTCTTTCTTATTATATTGGCCATACATATATATTGTTTATGTATGTTTCTGTTGATAGGATAAGATCTCTCCACACACTCACCTTTATTAAATCCTCTGAACAGAGTTAGCTAAAATCCTTATCTATATGATTATGTCTATGCATGTTTTGATTGAGTAAACTTTGTATCAGTCACCGGACTTGATCCACTTGAGTAAACATTGAGAGAATAAGTTAAGTTACCAGGCTCATTCCTTGTTTAGTCAGGGAAAGACTCCTGGAGTGATAACAAATTGGCGTCGTTGTCAGGGAACGAAATGAAGAAAGCTTCCCTGGGAAGAATGACATAGATCTGACTTTTGATGGCAGACAAAAGGAGGACACAGAATTGACTGTATCGTCTACCTGGCGACTCCACGATTAAAGGCTACAATGGGGAGGATCCAATTGACAGAAGATGAAGAGGCTGAATTCCAAATCCAGGTATCAGTTCATTAGTCTGCTTCATGAATTGTTGTTGTTTTTATCAACTCTTTCATGTTGTTCCCTTTGCATGTAAAGAGAATTATTTTTCGTTTTGTATATTCAGAAAATCATCATCCTTCTTGTATATATATGTCTTTAGAAGAAGAAGATATTCATACTGCCTATATTGTAGATGTTGATTCAGTACCTATACCTCAGCCCATTCATAAAGATGATCATTGTATTCAAATCTCCCTTGAATCTGATCAACCATGTAACCTTACAGAGGTCCAAACTGATTCAAACCCTACCCATAGCTCAACACCCTGTGGCATTACTATTGAACCTTGTCATCAGCATGTTAGCTCTCATAATCAGCCCACTACTTTTCAAATTAAGATCAGGATGAAAATGATCAAACCTTTGAGGTTGCCCTATCTCCTTCATCCTTATCCTCTTGACTGTTATGAATATATTCCATAGTTTTCTGGAGAGAAACAAGTTTCAGCTGAGAGGCACTTGGAATCCTTTGAGGATTTTGTTGAGCAATATGAGATTGTTCATGAAGATGTGATTATGAGATTTTTCTCCAAGTCCTTGATCAGAGACATTGTTGTATGGTTTAAGGGTCTGAGAGATGATTCTATTGGCTCGTGGATTGAGTTCTCTAATGTTTTCTTGAAGTATCGGGGCAAGAACACATAATTAGATTCTTACTTTGTTGATTTTCATGCTTTGAAAAGAGAGTCGGATGAAGCTTTTCATGTCTTCAATCGAAGGTTATATCGCATTTATCATGACATGCCTTTGGAGATTGGGCCCACTGAGATGGTTGCCATGTTGTACTATGTTATGGATCAGCATTCGGATTTAGTTCTTCGCTTGTTGGAAAGGAAGTCCTCATCCTTAACACAGTTGTTTGAAGATTCTCAAGGAGTGGAGGAGAACATTCGTGTTTCCAGGAGGATCCAAGAGTGGGTTGACTTTGAAAATCTGCATCCACATGAGCAAGCAGAATGTCAGTACACTTCAGATTTTGAACAGGAAGGTAATGAAGGTAAAGCAAATCTGGAACAGCAGTAAGCACATGAACTCATTTCAGATTCAGATCTGAACTCTTCAACATTTGCAGAGTACTCCAGAGACAGGTATGAGTCTGAAGTTTATGATCAGTTTGTAAATCAGAATGAATCTATGGTAACCAATGATATCATAGAAAATTACATGTTCCTTGTTGATCATAGTCCTTGTCATTTAAACATTGCTCCATCATCATCTTCTGAGCATTATTCTGATGAGGAAATTGTATTTTTTGATGATCACAAGTTGATCTCAAGAGTACCAGAAAGTGATCAGTCTTCTAGCAAAGGAACAGTCATGGCTAAGCAAGAGTTTTTTGTGGATCAGCATGTTTTTGATATTCCTTTCAAAGATCTGATGGAAGCCTTCATGGAATCATGCATTCTAGAGAACCCAAAAATTTCAGATTTCCTTAGCTCGCACATGTTTTTGGGTGAGTATGGCTTCTTGAATGAGTTCTTATCACTATTATTACATTTCAGAAATCATTTGTTGATCGGTAACAAAGACAAGGTCCTTTCAGTTTTAAAGTTGTTTGAATGGTTGCTATGGAATTCATCCTTCACTTAATTAATTTGCAGATCTGGTTAGAGTAGGAGTAGGCAGAGAGAATAAGCTTGCCCTATGAGCAAGTATATATATATATATTAGTTGATTGATTTCATGAATAAATAGAACACAGTTAAAAGAGAAATATTCGTCTTCAACAGTTTGGAAAGCCCATAGTTCATGCACAAAGATGGAAAGGGAATGTATGATTACAGAAATGTTCAAAGGTGAAAATAGATATAAGCAGAGAACTGTGATATCTGAATATGTTCATCTACTTTCTGATGCATCAATATCTAAAAAAGAGGCAACATTGACTATTTGATTGGACTGTAACCAATCACTATTAGCTTGTAGTATCATTTATGGGTATGTTATTCATCAAAACACAGGTTGTGTAAGTTGTTAGAGGTCGCATGGTCACTGCAGAACACTTAAAGGAGCAGCCTTAAAGATCAGTAAGTTAAGAGAAAATGCATTTTTGCAAATTTTGTCAACTGTTATAAAGCAGACTTTTCAGTGGCTTAGGCGGACATTTCAACTTTTCATTAGCCACCGAAAGAGGAGCTTCTGGTGGCTTACAAGCACGGATTTTGGCTCTCCTAGCCACCGAAAGCACAGAACAGGGCAGAAAGCTACCATTTTTGCACAGATCTGAGATTTTATGATCCAGATGCCTTGAGGATGTTTTATAATGATAGATAATAATTAAAGGCATCATTTTGGGGTTTCTCTTCCAGTTTTAAAAGGTGCCAGCAAGAGGAGAATATTAAATTTGCTACCTAATTTTGGCAAAAAACTATATTTTGGGCAAAGGTGGCAATTTCGATTCTCTATCAGTATCTAAAGATCTATTGCAGATATCGAAGATTTTGAAGGACATGAAGATAATTGAGATAAGAAGTTGACCTAGTAAATAGGATCTTTTCCTATTCTCTTGGAATTGTTTTTGACTTTCCATTTTAACTAAATTTGGTCCAGTTTTCCAGGATCTAGATATCTTTTGTAAAGGCTACGGGTGGGCTACACACAGACTACAGGTTTGCAGGGGATCAGTTCTAAAGGCCAAACAACTCCATAGCCCAATGGTAAAGGCTACAGGAAAGTTACAAGTTTGCAGAAGATCAGGTGTATAAGCTAGATGACTCTATGCCCAATGCTAAAGGCGACTGGAACTACTAGGTTCTTGGAAACCTCGCAGGCAGGTTTTCATCCCTAGAAGGAGCCAGATGTTGTCTCCTCAAATAACATAGTCAAATTTGTTTATTTAGGTGATAGGAAGTCATTGAAAAATACATTTCTAAATTTTTTAAGGTTCATTTTTTAGAGCCTTATGTTTGTAATAAAGATTGAAAAGCATTGGATTTGGTTTTTATTTCAAAAAAGACAAAACTCAGGTTTCGGTGGATAAGCGCCTTCCCAAAAGGGCTTCTAAGCCACCGAAATACCTAGCTTTCGGCAGCTTAAACCCGAAATTCAGGGCTATTTTAGCCACTGAAAGTGCAGAAAAATTTGTTTTTACTGCACTGAGTCATCATTTTCAAATGATGATTTTGAGCGACTGGAGAATCATTTTGAGAAACAGGCGGAGGGTTTTTTTGCTAACATGTCAAAGAACAATAACCCCTCTCATTTTTCCAACAGGTGTCATATATTGGGAGAATCGAGTTCATCTATGAGCCCTAATTTTCGGATCTCAGAATTTCCCTGTTTGACACATGTTTTCGAAATGCAGATCCCAGAAAAATGAAAACGAATTTCAAAGAACTGAGAGAGGTTTTTTCTCACAAAAACCCAATATACAAAATCCTCTTCCAGTTTGTACACAGCGGTTTTGGTTGGAGAGATATGGGTCAATCTTTGAGCAGGATATTTCCATAAATTTCTGTCTTTTCCAACCACCTCACAAATTCAAATTTGAGATAGGAGAAGAGGTTATCAGATCCATCTTTTGAGGATCTGAAACTGCTTTTAAAGGATATAAATCCTATCAATTTTATAGACTAAAGGGTTCAAATTTGTGGATTATGCATTTCTTGTACTCCCAAACATCTCATAGCATTTCATAATATAAGTTTCTTTTGCCTATAAAGTTCAGATTTACCTCTTGTCCATTCTATGCTTGTATCTGAATGATTTATTTCATTTCTTGTGCTTATCTAGTGTCTGAGAACTGTCATCTTGTCATTACACTGATAAACTAAACTTTGCAAGTATTCCTTGCTTATTATATTGGCCATTCATATATATTGTTTATGTATGTTTCTGCTGATAGGATAAGATCTCTCCACACATTCACCTTTATTAAATCCTCTGAACAGAGTTGGCTAAAATCCTTGTCTATATGATTATGTCTATGAATGTTTTGATTGAGTAAATGTTGTATCATTCACCCAACTTGATCCACTTGAGTAAACATTGAGAGAATAAGTTAAGTTACCAAGCTCATTCCCTTTTCAGTCAGGGAAAGACTCCTGGAGTGATAACAAAAGGGATGATGAATTCCCTAAGGATTGAGCTATAGTATGAAAATTTGAAAACCCAGTTTGAATAGTGAGGAATCTTTTGAAACCTATAACTAGGAAGTTGTAGAGCTCCACAAGACCTTTCCAACAGTATAAGGATTGACAAAATGGGTTCCGGAGTCAAAAGTTATGGCCAAAATACGAAAGGAAGTTTTACTAGACCCGCGGGTGTATCGACGCTAGAAACAAGATTTCCTTCGGTGAAGGAAGACAATCAAAAATTTTCTAGATGTATTTTTTAATGATGAAAAACAATATAGAGCTTGAGTTCAAAAGTCTATAACTTTCTCATACAATGTCCCATTAAGAACCATTTTTTGCAACGCGGAGAGCACAGACAGAGGATTTTAGTGAGAAACCTTACAACTTCATTAAATCATTTGAGTATATTCAAGTTTAATGAAGGTCACGCTTAATGAGGCTTGCTGGACAAAAAATCCTTGGCGATCATTCTAGTACTTCTGGACCTTAGATTTCGATTATGTCAATGGTGTTGGAATCGTAACCCCGTAAAACATACATCTAGTATATTTCGGGAATGAAAAATCCACTTTGAACAGTACCCAAAATCACGAGAAAAGATATTTTTTAACGAAAATTCATACCACGTTCTTGCTACTACTTTTCCTGAATTCAGTTTCATCAATTCCTACAGCATGTGTGTTAAATAGGCTCTTATTCTATCAATTAGAACTAAAGTCATACGCCGGTGGCTGAGAAATATTATCCCACGAAAACAACCAATAGACATTTGGAGCACTTGCCATTTAGTATGTGACAAGAATACCAATTCTTCTCTGAGATGAAATTCAGAGCCAACATGTGCCCTGTAGAGGCTGCAATTAACCCACCTAACAATAAACAACACTCTCATGATCAAGGTTAGTCATAAAATCATATGGCGCAAAATATGCATGCTTGTATGGTATGCATAATAAAAGTTGCTAGCAACATACACAAACTCAATCACAACTGCAACATGACGTAGATTAAAATTAGTAAGAAATCAAGAGAGCCCACTTAATGGGCGCAGCTAAAAGGATCTGAGTTGGAGGAAAAAGGAGAGGCCTCAAGATATGAGTATCTCGTCGATACGTTGTGTATTGGAAAAGATAGAATAATATCATTGATACACTATGTATCGGCAAGAAATGGAGATCTCACACCAATATATCGACGAGTAAGTAGTGATTATTGTCGATGTATCGACAGTTAAACAAAGTTCAACCACTGATACATGAAGGAGATGTTTAGAACTCATCAGTAAGGATGATTCATGTGTATTGGTGTTTGAAATTTCATGGTTGTCGGTGTATTGACAATCCAACATTGATCAGGCGTCGATACCCATGAAGTTTCCACAAACTTTCCTAAGTGTTGGCCCCATTTCCTATGTCGATGACGATGAAAATTTTGACGCTAACATATTGGTGTTCAAGGGTTGATGGATGTTGATGTATCGACGCTTGAACATTGATTGAGCGTTGATACACCAAACCTTAAAGAAGATTTATATAAGTGTTGGCCCATCACTTCGTATTGACGAAGAAAATTTCATCTCGCCAACAAGGGTTGTATCGACGAGGAAAAGGAGATGTTCATCGATACATAATGTATCAACAAGGGAAAGAAGATGCTTTCCAATACACTATGTATCAATGAGGTAAAGAAGATGATCACTGATACATTGTGCATCGGCGAGGGAAAGAAGATGCTCGCCATACACTATGTATCGGCGGGCCAGATTGATCTTAAATAATGATGAAAATGGTAAAGTCTGGAGACTGAGAAGAGAGTCTTGGACTTCAACATTTGCATGAAAGAAAGTAAAAGGTTTCGCAGTAGCAAAAGTTTCATGGGGGGGCAATTTCTTCTCTTAGAGTAATGGTGAATAAAATAAATTAGGGAGGGTGTTGTGCTGGCACAACACATACCTTGCACACTTCATTGGTTTTGGATGTATGGCTTAATGGTGAATAATGGTACATTGATATGACATGGATACACTTTCAAGCATTTATTGAGCTTTTTTCTTTCAAGTTACATCATTCTCAAGCTCCTTAAGAATTGTCTTCTCTCACTTGACTTGTGCTATCCCTTAGAGAAGATAGTCAACCTTGAATCAAACCAAGTCCTTACCCTCCGTTGTCAAAATATATTGATAGGACTTAGTATTGACCCTGTAAGAAAACCCTCCTTAGGTTAGAAACTTGTTAGCCCACGGATTTGCTCATTTTTAAAATGGAGAGTTAAGAGACAACTTACTTCATCACGCTGGTGTTCAGAGTTTGATTCCAAACATAGCTTTCATGAGTCAAAGTTTGTCTCACACATAGTTCAAGGGAAGGATGGTTCAATGATATGGTCCCAGTGCAAAGTTGGTTTACAGTGACATTATACAAGATTTTCATCAGTTTGGAGGGGATTGTTATTTTTAGTAGTTCTCCTATTTTTTAGGAGGCAAAGTTCGAAGGTCTGGATAACAGTATTGATTATATATTCGGAGTCCTTGTGAGCTCAGGATTCCTATGAGATTTTTTTGAATTACATGCATGTTACTTCTTTTAGCAACTCCATTTCAAAGGCATGCATGTTGAATATGAGTACATATTTGAACTCCTTGCAGAAAACTGAATCTGATGAGCCTAATTTCATCAACATGAAAGCACTTTCTATTTTTAGTAGTATGCCATGCAGGGTGCCACGTGGCATCCATGCAGATATGACACTTAGCAGCGCTAGATTGTGAATGTGGCATTTCTTGGGGTGACACATGGTAGTCTCAAATTGTGACATGGCTATTTTTTGGGGAGTGACTAATGGCAGGATTAGGATGCATGCATGAAATTGTAGTGACGTGGAAAGCACTAGAGTTAACTGGGCACATGTTTGAGTCATCAAGGCATGTGCATGAGTCAACTGAGGGTGACTAAGGTGCATGGATGAATCAGGGAGTGAGGTGGCGCATGCAGGATTTTACAAGGTGCATTAGTTGAATTCACTGACTACAAGGGATCTTCACTCCACTTCGACTAGGCACATGCATTGTTTTCTCTCTCGTTCATCATCAGATCAACATAGTTTGTCTCCACTTAAGCCAAGTGAATGGCTACTTTACTATACTTGGACTAGAGTGCTTGGATACTTTACTGAGGGTGACTACAGTGCATGTATGAATCAGGAAGTGAGGTTGTGCATGTAGGATTTTACAAGGTGCATTAGTTGAATTAACTGACTACATGGGATCTTCGCTCCACTTCGACTAGGCACATGCATTGTTTTCTCTCTCGTTCATCATCAGATCAACATAGTTTTTCTCCACTTAAGCCAAGTGTATGGTTACTTTATTATACTTGTACTAGAGTGCTTGGATACTTTACTACACTCTCACCTAATCAATGAAACGTGTGATTACTTCACTCCACTTATGAGGGAATAAGACCTCACTCTACTAGAGCGCATGGCCACTTCATCTCCACTACCACTAGTTCAATTGATGTGCATCTCAAGAAGAGAAAGGTGCATGACCATTTCATCTCATCCCATCATCGGTTAGACGAGTGACATCTCTACTTAGACCATGTTCCTAACTACTTCCACTTCACTCTGTCCTTGAGTTAACCAAAGGCATCATTAGTCAAACAAGGCGCATGAGGGGGGATCTCCACTCAAACTCGTCAATGTGCATGAGCTAGGGAAGATCCCATGCAAGCTAATGCACACTACGGAGGTTGATAAAAGAGGGAGGTTGCTTAATGGTTGGGGGGGAGCACACTTTTATTTTGGCAACAATAAATCTCTCTCTCATTCTTCTTCTCCTCTTCTACTCTAGCTTCTATACTTTGTGCAAGGATCGACATTGGACCATTTATGTATCTGTCTCTATGATGTATTCAATCTCTTGGCTTATGCAGAATAAAGCTTGATTATGCTTCTTCTTGGATCTTAAAGTTTGTTGGTACTTTGTGGTTTTCTTTGTGCAATGTTTAGATGTTTGTGTAGCCTTTTATTTTGGTAATATTTACCACTTATAAGCACTTTCATCTCTCTTTATTTCCACCAATTTTCATGCTAACATCAAAGAAAATTTTCACCTTTAAATTTACAATTGTTCTTGTTATCACAGGGTTTGTACTTGTGCAAATCCCTCCACAAGATCCCAAATCTTATGTAACTATGGAAGAATCTACCATTGTCCCCTGAATATATACTTCCTTCCTTTTAGTGATGGAAGTAGGTCCACCACAAGGAAGACTTCCCTGGTGACGTCAAGGGATCAAATACAAAGATTAGCCAAGCCTACAACTCTCCACCTTGGTCCTAAGATGGTTAGGTCCAGATCTAGGAAAGAGATGGAAGATGACGAGGCAATTGCTGTACTTGTATGAGACAATAAACAAATTGCAGCATAATATAGACAATTACCAAGTTATAGAGTGCAATAATGACCTTTTAGACACTAGACAATCAATAAATGTCATGGTTGTTGCAAATTACAACAGTAAACCAGTTGTATAACAATAATTTAATACTTTGCAATAACAACAAATAAAATCACACATAAATATAGCAATTCACCATGAAAAATAAGCATTCAACAAGTATAACATTATCCAATTGCTAGAAGTATTTTCTGAGTAAGTTAAGCCACTTATAAATGGGTGTATGCGGTGAATTAAAGTAGTTTTCAGTGGTTGTAGCAAAATTTTATAACAGTAGCAATAAATATAGATAGTTTGCTAGAGTTAGGGTTAGAAATGTTAGTAAGATGTTCAAGAGATAGAAAATGTTGATTTTAATAGCTACTTTAACCACAAGAACACCTCTAGACTAGTGGTGTTGTCCTTTAGGGAACATGGAGTCACAAAATGCATTAGTTTGAAGATTGAACTATATGAAACAAGAGAGGTAAGGTCTAAACCCTAAGGTGCAAACACTCTTGGGCCTTAGGTTTTAGACTTGAGGAAAAAGGTACCTAGGGTGCAAACACTATTGGGCCCTAGGTGTCATTTTTTCTCTTCTCTTTATTCCACTTAGGTCAAGGATCAAAGAATAGGGTTAAAACCCTAAAGTGCAAGGACTTTTCGGCCTTAGGCTTTTAACCCTGGAAAAGAATGCATCACAAACTAGGAAAATAAAATATTTATGGAAAGAAGCACTTATGTCTCCCTCTTAGGGTTTCAATAAGACAAAGAAACTTGCAACAAGATAGAAATTTAACACCTTTAGAATTAACAAGAAACAATAAATTGTAGAAGATTACTTACTTCTTCCAAGTAGCAAGATCATCAAAACCCTAATTGCTAGAAAATCAGCATCCCAAAGAGCAAAACATCCACAAAGAATGTTCTCCAAGACAAGCACATGAGAGAGAAGAGCCAAAGAGACCAAAAATAGTGAATCTTTTAGAAGTGTTATCCCACACAAGTGTGAGGGAAGTGATGATGAGAAATAAATCATAACACTAGCATATTTATATGAGGCAAACCCTAGCGCTTTGTCCACATAATAAAGTGAAATGTCAATCTAAGTGGGGTAGACCCCTCAAACATATTTTACAAAGAACAAAAAACGCAAATAAACCATCATAATGCCACACATGTGGTGACATCAAGCCTCCCAAGGGCACAGGAGCGCCTCCCAAGGCCATGTGGAATCATCTCAAGGTATGATGATGGCAATGGTGTCTCTCATCATCCATGGCCATGCCAAATCATCAATGGTACCGCAAGAAATCATTGAATCCTATCACCATCAAACCCTAAAAGGTGACATCATCATCCAATGGAGGCCAACGTCAAGGGTCTAGGGCACTACGTCCAAGGTGGAGGAGATTGCATCTCGTCTTTGCATAGTATATGGCTATTTATTGTTGCAACGTCCTTGATCCAGAGGATAATAAGCCTCAAGATATATTTCCCAGCATGTGATCTTTCAACCCATCTATGTGCCATCATGAATAAATCTGCCAAAACTAAGCCCGTATGTACATCGTCCAAGGTCCTGAAGATGTGAGAGCTCATGTCAAAGGTGCCAAGTCACTAGGTGACTCACTGCTCTGCATCACGCGTGCTAAAGTCCTGCAATAATGGGCACAACGTCATAGGTGAAAGCCTAAGACGTCCCTCAAAGTACCATGTTAGGGCCATCCAAATCAAAATAGAATACAAGACAAGGTAAACCAATGTTCATAAGAGATATTAGTCCTTAAGTCATGCAAACTAAGTGATCACTTAAGATATAAGCCATATGAATCCATTCACCTTAGTATCCCTTT
>SNQJ01S0175509.1:0-20092 GCA_010110895.2 Picea sitchensis | reverse complement strand
ACAAAATAAATTATTTCAATAATAAATTTAATGGATAAATTAGAAGTGGGTTAACCCTAAAATAAGGAAAGTGGGGCCAAGTGACCTAGAAGATGTTTTTAAGGAAGCTACTTGGAGAGTATAAATAAGAGGCAAGGCTCCTTCATTTTAATTACACTTGAGCATATTGAATATCTATAGGTGTATGAGGTAACTAAGGATATATAATCTGAAATTCTAAGGGAAGGTGAAGAAAAGAAGGTCGGAATGCAAGGAAGGATAAATTCTTTTGATGGTGCTTTCTAAGGTATGTTATTTACAGGTCATCTCACCATTTTCGCTATAAAAAGTTTTGTATAATGATTCATACCGTGAAATTGCTACGACATTGAGAAAACATATCCAAGTATCTATGGTAAATAATTCAGCTTGTGGGTCATTGAATTTTTGGAGTTACACTCCGTGGAAAATAGGGTTTGTGGCTAGTCCTAAAACTAGTCAAAAACAAGTGTTTCGGGTAAAAACGTTATAAATTATTCATAACAGATCCCAATTGAGTGAAAACAAATGTATTGGTTAGGGTACATTCTGCAGTATGCTGTGTAACATTTTCATATCAATTCAACAATTATTCCATGTGGGGCACTCTCTACAAGGTCTCTCTCTAGAATAGGCCAGAATTCAACAAGGTATGCCATTTTTTCTATAACTCCTTTTCTGAGAGGTTCCAAGTGTGAAACCTAGAGGAATTGCATAAAACACATTGAAGAACATTGTGTATCAGTTTCATAACTTTATACATTACAGGTACAAAGTTATGATTACTTCAAGTTAGGGTTTTTGACTAATCCAAAACTAGGCATGTGAGACTAAAGAAAAGTTTGATGAAAATACTAGTCTCTTGTTGTTGAAGTTAAGGAAGGTTTGCAGGAATGTGATCATATACACCAGGTCTATATTAGAGCTACAAATCAGATTTGGATGATGAAATTGATGAAGGCTTTTGGTTGAGGTACATGTTGAGTACATGGTTGAGACAAGTAGTTTATGAGTTGGCACATACATGAGGTGTATAGTTGATGATGTTGGTACATATTGATGAGTCATTGTTCATGAGTAGTTGACACATGATTTGTACATACTTGGTACATGGTTGGATGCACTTGTTTATGGTACAGGTTGATTACAGGTTATTTGGTATAGGTTGGTGCATGGTTGATGCACTTGTTTATGGTACATGTTGATTACAGGTTGAGGTACATGTTGATGCATGGTTGATGCATGGTTTAGATTTATTGGTACATGTTTGCAATGGTATATCTCACAGTCAAAGGTTGACAGTGGTTCCATCATTCTACTTCTACTTCAGGGTGACATGACGGGGCAATGACAGGTGGTTGTAGCCGAAGAATATAGGGGGTTGTAGCCTCCTTCTGGTTGTAGCCAGAGAATTGGGGAGTTGGAGCTTCCCTCAGGTTGTAGCCTAAGAAACTAGGGGGTTGGAGCCTCCTTCCAGTTGCAGCTGGAAAACAAAGGAATTTGGTGCTTCCAATGAATGTAATTATTTTGTGGTTTTCTCTCGATTTGGGTTTCCACGTAAAACAATGGTGTATTATGTATGTGTATGTTTGTTCATTTATTCATTGCTTATTTACTCTACAGTTATTGGATGATAATGCTTCATTGATATAACACTTGGATTATATGGTTAAAAAGGATTAAATTGCTCTATTACTGATTCACTCCCCTCTTAGTAATCCAACAAAGGCTCCATAGAAATTTTATGAGGTACAAAACACCTTATTTTCCTCCTTCAAAAGGTTAATTCACATTCCCACCACATCCAAATTGTCAGTAGAAGTTGCATCCTTTCTGGCAAAGAAAAATATTTTTGAGAGTTTGGAATATTTTAGTTTCATTAGACCCTATGGTTTTTAGGGAAAACCCTTTTTTCTACCTTTCTACGTTTCTAAAAAATTATTCACTATCAAAGTGTGCAAACAATACAAATATTGTGCACATTTCTTTAATAAAAAAAAGAAAAAAGCAATTATCCCTTTGCCTTGGAAAATTTAAGAAATTACTGTAAAGACTATTTCTCATCTGGATGAATTCACCACTCATTTTGATCATTTAATTTAAATGAAGTTCATGAAATTCAAGGTTTCGACCCTGATAATTTATTCATGGCACACCTGTTTACAATTTGGTATGGTTCATCATTTAATAAGTCTATTCAACTAGAAGGAGGAGGAGACAATCAAAACCTTCTAAAGGTATCACCTGAAAAAACTCTTCATGACATTGACACATTGGTCAGTAAAAATCACCACTATAAGAAATGGGGATGAAATACAATAGGTAGAAACCCAAGATCACCAAATGTTTCTGAGAAAAGTGCTTCAATACGAGGAAAACCTTCTTCCAATCATCAAGAACAAAGGAAATCTTCTACTGGAAATTTAGATGATGGAGGAGATAAGGACCCTTCCAAAAGGGTAATCGAAAGATAACTTATTGTTCCTGTATCTACAAAAAGAAAAAGAGAAGTAGTTCAGAAAGAAGGCTAGGAAGTACCCGAATCTAAACTTAGTCCTAGAGATATGGAAGTTGATGATATAGTAGAAGAGCCCAGTTGAGATGAACAAAGATTGATTAAGAGTATAACAATAGAAGAATAATTGGATTCTTAGGATATATTTTTATTTGAATAAGAATCTGTCACCTTGCACCACACAACCTACAACAAAAATGAAAGGAAATTGTTAATTGAAAAAGTCAATTTGAAAAATAAAAAAGTTTTTGAAAAGTGAAAATCAGAAATTGATTTTCAAGGAGTAAAACCCTCAAAAGTCATGGAATATCATGAGGCAAAAGGTGAATCTTGGAAGTATTATATTGATGAGATAGAGAAGGAAAAATCGATTCTAAAAGAAAAAAAGTGAAAGAATTGGAAAACTCTCTATTGGAAAGACCCCTATTTGTTAAGCACATTGTCACTATACAACAATTGTACAATGTAGAGGATGTACTAGAAGCAAGTTCGAGATTAAAATATTCTTCAAGCATATTGACGACTATTAGAAAATACATTGGAGACAAAATTCATAAAAGAATTGTTTTAATCCTTGAAATATGAGAATTATCAACAACTTCAACTACTCTCTCAACATGGATTGTACATTTTCAAGAGTATCTTCAAAAGGACCTAGAAAATGATGAGAGTTTTTATAAATAAATGTTGGTACCTTTTCAAAAAAATTCTTAAGTTTAAATGACATTCATAGAAGAGAGCAAACCTTCCTTATAAGGCTCAATTGAAACAAATAAATGCATGTTGGGTGAAAATAATTAAATGTTTGCGAGAAACACTTGTCGAGTGTGACATCATTAATACAAAAAGAGGTGATTTGTTCCTAAAGGTTGTTGATATAACTAAAGAGTTGGAGGGCCCACACTTAATCATGGATTCAATACTCCTTTCAAAATATCAATTACAAGAACAGTTGGACACTCTAAATATTTCATGGGAAAGTGAGTTTAACATATTAATTGAATATTTCGAAGAAGTGGTTAATTTGATATGTAAATAAAAATGAAGATATCAAAGATACACCTCAACAATTGATCTTTGATTTTAAAGATATGGAAAATGAATTGTTCGAAACCAAGACCAAGAAAGAAATAATGGTTTCTCCCATGGAGGAGTATATTGAACATTGGTTAAAGAATGCTTTGGTTAAGATGATGTAGGAGCATCGTTGGCAAACACACAGAGCAAGAACTATCAACGTCTGGGAATGTGTACGAGACCTCAATGCTGGCAGTTTCAGCCGATATTTTGAAATCTGCTTTAACTTAGAGCCAAAAAATCCTTGAGGCATGCTTGAGAGATCACAAGCGAAGTGGGAGTTTCCACTCCGACTCTAGAATGCGACTGCACTAGGATGGCTGTCAGGATAAGTTTTGATATAGAGAAGTAGTCACGGGGAAGCCTAAGAGCCCTATGAGATAAATAGAGGTTTTGTACGCCCAAATGAGGCTGGTTGTAGGGTAGATGTTAGTTGCAAGTTAGTAGGAGATTTAGTTTTCAGTTGTTGTTTTTTATTTTATTTTAGTTGTAGCCATTTTCACTTTTGAATATAACATAGGAAAATTGATCCAATGCATGGTGTATGAACATTGTTTGCAATTCTCTGATTATTGTGTTTTCATGAGTGGATGAGTGAATTTCATTATAAGTGAATGAAACTGTGAATGTTAAGATAAGTTTCAATTGTTTCGCTTCTGTTGAAGTAGTGCAAGGTGTGCACACAGAACACAAAGAGTGCATTAACAGGGTCTGTTTTGATTCTAAAACTCAGAAGAGATAATACGAAAATTTCCCTTTGCAAGGAGTGCAAAGAGGCTGGTGCAAGGCGTGAACAATCATCCGCAGGAACCCAAAATATTATGTAAATATCTGGTGCAAGGAGTGCACAGATCCGAGATTCGGATAAGTGTCTAAGGGACTTTGCAAGAAGTCGAATAACTAGAAAATGAGAACATCAGGAGGGTGAGAGGAATTTCTCTTTGAGAAATCCCTAGGATCTGATTTATCGAAATCCCTGAAACACAAGGAGCGCATTGGAAGTCGAAGTCTCCATGAGACCAATCTCAAAAGGAATAACACTTTCATAAGTGTTAACGAGATCCAAGAAACAAACTCACAGGAAGGACAAAGGTCGAAACCTTTTAATCCTTAAAAAATATTCTAAGTCTGAAGAAAGCATAAGTTTAGGGGGGGAAAGATCTGGATCGTTCAATCAACGTCCAAACAATGAGGAGTAAGTGCAGAGGAGGAAGGATCTCATCCATTTAGTCTGAGCACAAGAGAATCATATCCATCCAATCAAGGTAAAGTGCACTAGCATTAAAGCTTTGAAGGAACACAGGAGGAATAAGGTCACGAAATTCCAAAATCATTGGGACCTTCCATCGTCAAGGAGGACACATGGCGAGAGATCAACGTTTCGCTGACTCGTGACTCGAAAGATTCAAAGGTTGAGTCGTGAGAATTCGTGAAACATGAAATTGCGACTTGATCTGAGTCGTTGATCAGAGGAGAGATCTGGACCGTCGATCTAGTGCCGTCGCAATTTCGGCTATCGAGAGAACGGAGGCGAGGAGACTCCAAAGTCGTGAAACATGAAATCCTGATTTGATCATAGCCATTGATCAAAGGAAGGACCTAAATCGTCAATTCAGCGCCATCGCAATTTTGGATATCGGGAGAACAAAGGCGAGGAGACTCCAAAGTCGCGAAATGAGAAATCCCGATTTGATCACAACTGTTGATCAAAGGAAGGATCTGAATCGTCGATCCAAATCCATCGCAATTTTGGGTATCGGGAGGATGGAGGTACGGAGACTTCCAAAGTCACGAAACACAAAACACTGATTTGATCGCAGCCGTCGATCAAATAATGATCTGAACCATCGATCTATGGTCATCGTGATTTCGACTATCAGGGGAACGGAGGTAGAAACATTCCCCGAGTCATGAAACATGAAATCATGACGTGCCTTTCACTCAAGCGTATGGTCATCTCCAACGGTCATGGAGAGAGAGGGCTAGCACGCACTAGGCCCCTGTCGGGATTTCAGAAGCCGAGAGAGTCGGGGAGACTCGCACGCAAAGGCCCGATACGTGAAATCACGAAATGCCTTTTGAGTTAGGCGAGTGGTCATAACCATGGTCACAAGAGGGAAGGGGCTTAGCCCGTAATCGCGTGATCATCATCAAGGTCCCATATGAGAAGGGGCCAAGAGAGGGGGCGCTAATGCCAACTATGATATTTTCAAAGAGCACGAAAGTGAAGGTTGCGGGTGTCGTAGAGCCTGCACCAAAAGTCGTGAGGACCTGTAGTTGACACATGATGATACCAGTGAGGTTTCAGAGAGTCACCGACTCCAGAATCAAAGATCTTGACTGAGAGGTCGCACAACCATTAGGAGGGAAGGGGATTTGCACCAAGTGGTATTAGAGAAGAAGTTTTGCTTGCAGATAGCAGGAGAAGGAGAAAAAAAAAAGGACTCGAAGTTGTACTATGTGTGTGATAGACAATCAACACAATGCCACTGAGGAGATGAGTGGAACCACCTTTGGCCAATCGAGCTGTATAAAGGGAGATGCGAGAAATTCGTGAAATATTAGATGTGATGGAGGAAACACAGAGATGAGCACCTGATGCTGGAGACATCAACGATGCAAAGAGAGAAGAAGCAGTGGGCGAGAATGTCGTCGGAGAAGCTATAGGAG
This sequence comes from Picea sitchensis, assembly GCA_010110895.2. NCBI lineage: Eukaryota > Viridiplantae > Streptophyta > Pinopsida > Pinales > Pinaceae > Picea > Picea sitchensis. Next base: position 13,812 of record SNQJ01S0175509.1, on the reverse strand, counting down.
AGGATGTTTTCGAAGAACGCTTGCTGAGAGAGGTTGCTAGATTGGGAGGAAGAGCCAAAATAGAGGTCCCAATGCATGAAGGCAATTTGGATGCTGAAGAGTTATTGGATTGGATAATATCCATGGAAAAATATTTTGACTATGAAGACATCGATGAGGAAAGAAGGGTGAGACATGCTATCACCAGACTAAAAGAATATGTAGCACTGTGGTGGGATGAACTGCAGGCTGCGAGGATAAGCAAGGGAAAACATAAGATAAATATTTGGGACATAATGGTAGCCAAGATGAAGGCTAAGTTCATGCCCACGGATTATCAGATCATTTTGTTCAGGAAGATGCAGAACCTAAGTCAGAAATGGATGATAGTTAAAGAGTACACAGAGGAGTTCCATAGGCTGAACATCAGAACTGGACAAAGAGAGAGAGAGATGAAGAAATTTTTTCTAGATATATAAATGGCCTGAGATATGAAATCCAAGATGAGTTCAACATGATGTCAGTAAGAACAATGGAGGATTCTTATCAGTTTGCGCTGAAGGCAGAGGAGAAGTTGGCCAGAAAGAAAAGCCAGCGAGGGAGAGGTAAAGGCCCAGTCCCAAATAAAATCCAGGGAGATACCCATGACAGAGCACATAAGCCTAAAGACAACACTGAGAAAGCACACAATCACTTAGAAAGAGGAGGAAGTTCCCGAGGAAGACAGGATGGTAGAAGAAGTTCTTCCAAAGGAAGAGGAAGAAGAGGAGGAGAAGTAAGATGCTATGCTTGTGGAAATATAGGGCACATGTCTTGGGATTGTCTCGAGAAAAATAAAGAAGGAGGAGGTGAAGCTCACATTTCAGAAGCACAAAGAAGAGATGTTAAAGAAGAAGGAGTAGAGGATGGAAGATCCCTGATGTTGTGGAAGGTTCTTGTAACATCCCGCTCTGGCGCACTGAGTGAACTTATTCTTTGAGGACACTTTCTCGCAAGTGATCCGGATTATTATGCTATTAAAATTTTTGATTTTGATTATGAGGCGTTATGGGATGATGACATGTTTTTTTACCACCTCAACATAGATAGGTGCTATTGACTCGGTTTTATTGAGTATGCATGATTTTGGACCTCGAGGATGCAGAGGCATCGATGGAATCCCTTGGACTCTGGATCGAGTCAGGGAGTGTACCATTGGGGTTTGATTGTTTTACTGTGATATTAGTGCATCTGATTAGATGATATGATATGGATATGCTCTGACATGATTTGTCGATGATGCAGGCTGACGATAGCTTTCCGACCAGACTCACATGTGGAGTAAAGGGGTCACGGACGACTACTAGAGATGTTGAGGGAGAGGTGTGGACAACAACCCTGCCACAACCTACTAGCACTCCCGCCATGGCTCGAAATGTAGGTTAATTTTTACTTAGTTCGAGAGGACCCACGATGCCGTGAGGGCAGACTGCGACAGTCGCTCACGATGATTCTAAGGAGTGCGCAATAAGGCAGAGGACTTATTCCTTAGAGGCCCTTAGTCTCCCACAAGTTCACCTGGCGGAGTATTGACTTCAGGGGTTTTTGATGTCTACCAAGTCAGTCAAGAGGTGAGTGACACCCTTGGAGTACGTGGTGTATCCTGAAGGGCACGTCGCGCAAGAAAAATGGAAAGAGGCAAGTGGCACATAGTGCGTCCTGAAGGGAATGTCGCGCAAGGGAACAGATGAGGCGAGTGGCACCCTTGGAGCACCTAGTGCGTCCTGAAGGGCACATCGCGTTGTTTTGATAAATGAATGAACCTAGACGGCCTTAGGATGAACAACGTGATAATAATTTTTAAAAACTTTTTCCCTAATAAAATGTCGTCCATCACGAAAAATTAAGGTCTAGGTCTAAATCATGCTAGTTTTATAATTTTATCCTTTTTATTAAAAGAATTTTGATATATATATATATATATAATAAAATTTAAAAACAAAATAAATAAAGAGTATGATATTCGTTAAATCTTGTAACACAGAGGGAGTAAGAAATTTAATTTATTCAAGAAAAATAAATAAAAATCTGTTGGAATAAAAAAAAGAAAAAAGGAATTAATTGTTTTATCTTTTTGATAATTTAAAATATACTAATTAAATGAGAAAAGGGAAAAATGGTTAATTTCCACACCTTCCTTTTGAGTTCTAATTAAAAAGGGGAAAGAGGGAAAATCTAAAATATTAGGAAACTAGGAAAAGAGGTAAACATAAAAAGGGAAAAAGGGAACATAAAGGAAAAAACGGAAAGTCAAACTTAGTAAAGTATCTACAATTTAAGAGATTTCTAATTTAAACTGAACTAACAATTTAATGGTGGAGAAAGTCATTAAGACCTGTAAGATAATTTGGGGACACCTAGGAGTGATTCTAAGAGTAACTCTAGGTGGGTGAGGGAAATAAAGATAATTAATTAATTAAATAAATTAATTTATGGAGGAATGAAGGGGATGGGTGACACTTGTACCGGGATGAATTTTTAGGAATTAAATTTTAAAAACTTAACTAAACAATATTTTTGGAAAGTAAGGAACCACGAAACTCTATATAATGAAGGGAGGATATGGAGGTTGGATCTCTTCTGTTTGCGTAACGTTACGCTGCAAAAATATCTACTTGACTGATTTAACTTGTGAGAGTTGGGATACTCAGCTCGGTGAGGAGTGGTAGCTCAGCCTTGCGAGGCGAGCCGGGAGCTAGTCGAAATCTCTGGATAGTGAGTGTGTGGCCCCTTTGCGGCTCGGGGGGCTAAGGGGGAAGAAGAGTACCCCTAGCATTGGTTGTGAGGTACTGGTGTAGTCTCGCCAGTCGGCACGCGGGAGTTGCAAGGAGCATGCGGGACGTCCACTCCGAACATGCAACGGTACACTTTCTTCATTTTGTATGGTAAATTGTTTTAAAACTTATGCTTGAATCTGCATTTTTACTTGGGTGAGCGAATTGATTGTCTAGATGGTTTTCTGAAATTTTCTTAGCCTAGATCGTTGATAGATCGACTCCCATGGCTTCATTTCCCCGCATGTGTTGACCACCTTGCTGTGTTGATTATGACCTTTGTGGTTGTTTAGCCTTTGTCCCTAGCTCACCAGTCCTCACCTGAGCAGTCGGCTAGGAGCCTGATCTACGGTCGTCGCCTTAGCATTAAAAGACCTATGGATCTCAACGTCCTGCTTTTCTATGCGAGGATGATGAGCGAAGGACGAACCTGTTAGTAGTCTACCCTTGATGTTTGTCCTTGGCTGATTGTTGATTCCGCCATCTGGCAACGACCTCTGCGTGTGGATTATCTTGTGTCCTGGTTGCTTTTCTCTATGCCTTCACTAATAGAACCCCTGCAATCATTCCATGACCCTTCCCATTGGATCCTTGCATTCTCTTACTGTTGTCTGCGCTGTATTGGGGTATTCTGGCAATGAAAAACGAAATGAATTCATCTTTGCATTTTACATTGGGTATTTTGGCAATGAAAAACGAAATGAATTCATCTCTGCATTTTACATTGGATATTCTGGCAATGAAAAATGAAATGATTTCTGGTCTGCATTTTTATTTTGGGTGTTCTAGCAATGAGAAACGAAATGAATTCATCTCTGCATTTTACATTGGGTATTCTGGCAATGAAAAACGAAATGAATTCATCTCTGCATTTTACATTGGGTATTCTGGCAATGAAAAACGGAATGATTTCTGGTCTGCATTTTTATTTTGTATTCTGGCAATGGAAAAGAGGAATTATTCTTGTTTGCATTTCGTTTTACCTTTGGGGTGATTTTTCCCTTGATAAAGACTGTGTTTTTCTTTAAAATTTTGCTTCCATTTGATTCCTGTTAATGTCCACGCTTTTTCTTTTCAATTCATCAAATTTCCTGCTGTGAAAGACCATGATTTGGAAATTAAAAACGCATTGTGTTGCATGCTGAAATCACCCATGATTTTATCCATTTAAATCACAACTTTACTTGCCGGAATGACCAAGTTTTTGATAATCAAAAGTTGACTGTGTTGTTGTAGAAATCATCCACGATTTTATCCATTTAAATCACAACTTTATTTGTTGGAATGACCACGTTTTTGATAATCAGAAGTTGACTGTGTTGCTGTAGAAATCATCCATGATTTTATCCATTTAAATCACAACTTTACTTGCCGGAATGACCACGTTTTTTATAAGCAAAAGTTGACTGTGTTGTTGTAGAAATCACCCACGATTTTATTCATTTAAATCACAACTTTACTTGATGGAGTGACCACGTTTTTGATAATTAGAAATTGACTATGTTTCCATCTTAATTGACCACGACTTGCCTTAATCATTGCTTGAGTTCCTATTGACTGACCACGAGTTGGTCCTTTTGCAGTTTTGTTTGTCCCTTTTATCCTCCTTCACATTGAACGCATACCCAACGTTCTCTCTGCCAAGCTTTAATTACCACAACAATGTTATTGGCCATGCTGATTATCATGTTAACTGCAATAATAAATGCTATTTTGTTGCCTTATTAATTACTAGAATAATTGCTGCAACAATGTTAATGGTTACCAACCTCCTTTTTCTGTTAAAGGCCATGTTAATTGCAATATGAAATGCTATATTTTTGCCTTATTAATTGCCAGAACAATTGCTACAACAATGTTATTGGTCAGCAGATTCCTTCTATTGATTAAATGCCACAACGAGTTAAATAGTTAACAGTGATATAAATCTCATGGTTATTGCGCTATGAATGGTTATGTTAACAATCATACAAATTGCCTTGTTAATGTTATGTTAACTAGAATGTTAAATGCCTTGTTATTGTTGTATTACTTATTATGAAAATAGTCATGTAAACTATCTTGTTAATGCTATATTAATTGTCTTGTAATTGCTACGATAATCACCTTGTTAAATTGCTACAACACTGTTAATAGTTAGCAGTTCCCTTCTCTATGATAGTAGACCGCTAGCATTGTTAGTTCGATCAATATAGCTAGACTACATGTTGAGATTTAATTTTTTATAAATGCTAATGGTAGCATTCCACTTTAAGAATGTTAATGTTGTTATTCAAGTTTATGGCTAGTTGGATGGGGATTTAGATTAATATAAAATTTTCCATTTAGGTTGTAATAAATATTAAAATTTATATGGTGAGTAAAGACTAGATTGCAAATTTAGATATGTAATTGATGTTAGTTGGATTTATAGATATCGCCTAGCTAGTAACTCAGACATGCTAAATTGAGTCGTAATTCATGTTAAGTTCGGTTGGAACTCGTTGACTAATGGAATTTAGGCTGGTTAATTGATCTGTAATTAACGCCAATTTAAATCATAGATATTGACCTTTTAGCCTTGATTAATGGTTGGGTTGTTGACGAAGTCGTTTTTAGCTTGCGCTTCCCATTGAGGGTGTTGTTGTTCATTTTAATTAATGTTTNTAGACCGCTAGCATTGTTAGTTCGATCAATATAGCTAGACTACATGTTGAGATTTAATTTTTTATAAATGCTAATGGTAGCATTCCACTTTAAGAATGTTAATGTTGTTATTCAAGTTTATGGCTAGTTGGATGGGGATTTAGATTAATATAAAATTTTCCATTTAGGTTGTAATAAATATTAAAATTTATATGGTGAGTAAAGACTAGATTGCAAATTTAGATATGTAATTGATGTTAGTTGGATTTATAGATATCGCCTAGCTAGTAACTCAGACATGCTAAATTGAGTCGTAATTCATGTTAAGTTCGGTTGGAACTCGTTGACTAATGGAATTTAGGCTGGTTAATTGATCTGTAATTAACGCCAATTTAAATCATAGATATTGACCTTTTAGCCTTGATTAATGGTTGGGTTGTTGACGAAGTCGTTTTTAGCTTGCGCTTCCCATTGAGGGTGTTGTTGTTCATTTTAATTAATGTTTGTACTTGGTTTTGTAAACATTTTATGTGCTTGGTTGCTCACTGTAAGGGTTCTAGTTACTTGTGTAATTAATTTTGGGTGCGTGGGGTTGTTAGGATGATTGTCCTTAGCTTAGTAGGCTTGGTCTGCTTGTGTCGGGCGGGATGTAGACACCTCCTTGTTCCTCAGAACAGTTGCCAGCCTTGAGACCTTAAATGGTCAAAATCGATGGGAACCTGGGCTTGAGCGTTGCTTATGTGTCCTGGAGGTCCTAACCATTGTAAGGTAGGACGGGCGGGTAGTCATTCTTATTCTTCGTTGGTTGAATGTCATACATTGCTTCCAGGTGCTTGATGTGCTTTTATGTTAGGTCGTTATGTTTGTTGTGGCATGAGTTTCATGCATTGTGTTCGTCGTCGTGTTGCGATGTTGAGTATAATGTCATTATTACCTTCCTACATACACACACACACAAAAAAAATTGCACTTGTTATGTGAGGCTTGTTGTCGTAACGAAATGGGAGATTCGTTACAGTTCTCTTAAAACCAGAGGCAAAAGTTGAAAAGCCAGTGTAGAGGAACAGTCTCTTCAGAACAACTTGCAAGACTAAAGACAGAGTATGCAAGGTGATAATCGACAGTGAGAGCACTAATAACTTAGTATCCACAGAGATGGTGGAGAAATTGGAGCTGGAGACAACTGCACATCCAAATCCATACAAAGTCTCATGGTTTCAAAAAGGACACCAGGTAATGGTTACTAAACAATGCTTGGTTGAATTTAAGATAGGAGGATATAGAGATGAAATTCTATGTGATGTAATTCCCATGGATGTATGCCACATTTTCTGGGAAGACCATGGTAGTTTGACAGGAATGTCATTCATGATGGGAGTAAAAATGCATACACCCTGAAGAATAATGGTAGAACACACATGTTGCTGCCAATATAGGAGAAGAAAGTGAAGGAGGAAGCCAACACAAGCATACTTCTCATGAGAGGGAAGGAAGTCTTGAAAGAAGTCAAGTAAGAATAGGAGATGCAGTTCGTTGTGGTGATGAAACCCAGAGTTATCCTTACCAACACTTCAATGGATGATTTTCCTGAAGAAGTTCATGAATTGTTGGATAATTTTGTTGACATAGTGGTGGATGAGCTGCCTAACTCATTGCCACCCATCATAAGTATCAGTCACCATATTGAATTGATACTAGGAGCAAGTCTGCCAAACAAAGAAGCATACAGATTGACACCTGAAGAGAATGAGGAAGTGAAGAACCAAGTCTAGGAATTATTAGACAAGGGTTTTGTCAGAGAGATATTGAGTCCATGTGTAGTACCAACCGTGTTGAGTCCAAAGAAGCATGGAGGATGGAGAATGTGTACAGACTCAAGAGCCATTAACAATATCACCATCATGTATAGATTCCTTTTACCAAGTATGATGATTTAATGGACTGTTTAAGTGGACCAAATTTCTTTTCTAAAATAGATTTGAAAAGTGATGAGTGGAAGACAACCTTTAAGACAAATGAAGGGTTGTATGAGTGACTTGTTCTGCCATTTGGCTTAGCAAATTCCCTGAGTACTTTTATGAGGTTGATGAATGAAATATTGAAGGATTTCATTGGCAAGTTTGTGGTTGTGTATCTGGATGATATATTGATTTTTAGCAGGACTAAGGAAGAGAATATGAGGCATCTAACATTATTGACAAGGAGACTACAACAGGAGAAGCTGTTGATAAATCTGAAGAAGTCATCTTTTATGAAGACATAAATCATTTACTTGGGTTTTGTGATCTCTTCAAATGAACTGAAGATGGATCCAGAGAAGGTGAAAGAAATCAAATAATGGTCGTCACCAAGGAATATGTTTGAGGTAAGGAGCTTCCATGGATTAGCAAACTTCTATAGGAAGTTCATCAGAGACTTTAGTGGAATTTGTGCACCAATAATGGATACAGTGAAGAAGAAGCACAAGTCTTTTAAATGGATAGAGGAAGCCAAGAAGAGCTTCAATACACTGAAGGAGAAAATAACAGAATGACGAATTCTGGTCTTGCCGAATTTTGAAAAGACATTTCATGTGAGATGTGACGCAAGTGGAGTTCCAATTGGAGCAGTCTTGAGCCAGGACAATATACATGTTGCGTATTTCAGTAAGAAGCTAAATTAGACCAAGAGAAAATACTCGATGTATGATAAGGAATTTTATGCCATAATTCAATCCTTGAAGAAGTGGAGGCATTATCTTGTCCCACAGGAATTTGTCTTGTATAGCAATAATCAAGATTTACAATTCATAACCAAGCAGGGAAAATTGAATCAGAGGCATGAAAAATGGGTTGAGTTTATGCAGAATTTTACTTTTGTCATAAAACATATTGCTGGGAATGATAACAAAGTTGTTGATGCATTGAGCATGAGATGTTTGATTCTACAGGAATTTCAGGTGAAGACCTTAGGGTTTGAACACCTTAAGGACATGTATTGTGATGATACAAATTTCAAGGAAGCATAAGAAGCATGTGAGAACCCTGTACTGAGAGACATAAGCCAGTGGAAAAAGTACATGGTTCAAGAGGGATTGTTGTTCAAGGGGAATCAATTGTGCATACCAAAATGATCAATGAGGGATAACCTTTTGAAGGAAAAGCATAGTGGAGGATTGGTCGGATATTTCGGTCATGATAAAACATTTGCACAGTTGAGAAGTTCATACTATTGGCCAGGTATGAGAACAAAAGTGATAAAGTTTGTGAACAAATGTAGAATTTGCGAACATGCAAAAGGAAAAAGATAGAACAATGGATTGTATCAACCATTGCCAATACTAGAGAGGTCGTGGGATGCAATAATCATGGATTTCTTATTAGGACTACCAAGAATGCAAAGAGGAATTGATTCCATATTTGTGGTGGTGGATAGATTTTCAAAGATGGCACATTTTATCCTATGCCATAAGACCAGTGACACAATGCATGTTGCAAATCTGTTTTTCAAGGAAGTTGTGAGACTTCACGACCTACCCAGAAGCATTGTCTCAGACAGAGACACAAAATTTGTTGGTCACTTTTGGAGAACACTGTGGAAGAAGTTGGGGACATATTTGTTCTTCAACTCATCTTGTCACCCTCATACAGATGGACAGACTAAGGTGGTAAACATATGCCTAGGAAACTTATTGAGGAGTTTGGTTACTGAACATCATAATCAATGGGATCATATTCTGAGACAAGTATAGTTCACATACAATGACTCACCAAAAAGGAGCACTGGAAAGAGCCCAATCCAAATATTGTATGGAATGCAACCCAGGGGAGTATTTGAGTTGAGAGAATTGGAATAGAGTGAGATCAGGATCATTGGAGCATAAGATTTTGTTGCAGAAATGCAGAGGCTCCATAGCCAGATCAAAGGACAGTTGTAGAGTTCTAACCAGGAGTACAAGCGTAGAGCTAATCAACATCACATAGAACTTCAATTTGAAGTAGGAGATCAGGTTCTAGCACATATCAGGAAGGAAAGGTTCCCTAGGGGGATATATAACAAGCTAAAGATGAAGAAGATAGGGCCATGTAAGATCTTGAGGAAGTTTGATGAAAATGCCTATGATATTGAGCTGCCATATGATTTGGGTATATTGCTCATATTCAATGTTTCAAACCTGTATCCTTACAGGAAATATGACACAGGGGGATAAGAATATCAAGAGAAGATCCAGTGGGAGAAACAAATGCCTATAGAAGAGAAACCACAGATGGAGAAGATTATTGATCAAAGGATTGGAAAGAAGACTAGAAGGAAGACCTATTTTCTATATCTGGTCAAGTGGAAGGGACACCCAATAGAGGATTCCAGTTGGGAAAGCGAAGCTGCTATCCAAAAGCATGGAAAGTCAGTGCATGAGCTCATGGACAGGAGTCCATGATTTTTTTTCAAGGGGAGTATGATGCAGGAGCATCGTTGGCAAGCACATGGAGCAAAACCTATTAATGTCTGGGAATTTGTACGAGACCTCAACGCTAGAAGTTTCAACCGATATTTTGAAATCCGCTTTAACTCGGTGCCGAAAAATCCTTGAGGCACGCTTGAGAAATCGCGAGTGAAGTGGGAGTTTCCACTCCAGCTCTGGAATGCAACTGCACTAGGATGGATGTCAGGATAAGTTTTGATGTAGAGAAGTAGTCAGGGAGAACCATAAGAGCCCTTTGAGATAAATAGAGCTTTTGTATGCCCAAATGAGGCTGGTTGTAGGGTAGATGTTAGCTGCAAGTTAGTAGGAGATTCAATTTTCAGCTGTTGTTTTTTTTTTTTTTAGTTTTAGCCATTTTCACTTTTGAATATAACAGAGGAAAATTGATCCAATGCATGGTTTATGAACATTGTTTGAAATTCTCTGATTATTGTGTTTTCATGAGTGGATGAGTGAATTTCGTTATGAGTGAATGGAACTATGAATGTTAGGATAAGTTTCAATTGTTTCTCTTCTATTGAAGTAGTACAAGGTGTGCACATGGAACGCAAGGAGTGCGTTAACGATATATTTTTCGATTCCTAAACTCAGAAGAGATAATACAAAACTTTCCCTTTGCAAGGAGTGAAAATAGGTTGGTGCAAGGCGTGCACAGTCATCCACAAGAACCTGAAATCTTATGTAAAGATCTGGTGCAAGGAGTGCACAGATCCGATATTCAGCTGAGTGTCGAAGGGACTTTGCAAGAATTCGAATAACCAAAAAAGGAGAATGTTAGAAGGGTGAGAGGAATTTCTCTTCGAGAAATCCTTAGGATCTGAGTTATCAAAATCCATGAAATGCAATGAGTGCATGGGAATTCGAAGTCTCCACGAGACCAATCTCAGGAGGAATAACACTTTTCATAAGTGTTAATGAGATCCAAGAAACAAACTCGCAGGAAGGACAAAGGTCGAAACCTTTGAATCCTCAAAAAATATTCTAAGTCTGAAGAAAGCATAAGTTTAGGGGGGGATAGATCTGGATCGTCTGATCAACATCCAAACAACGAGGAGTAAGTGCAGAGGAGGAATGATCTCAACTGTTCGGTCCGAGAGAAAGATAATTGTAGCCATCCAATCAAGGCAAAGTGTGCTAACATTAAAGCTTTGAAGGCACACAGGAGGAATATGGTCATGAAATTATGAAATCATCAGGATCACCCATCATCAAGGAGGACATGTGGCGAGAGCTCAACGTTTCCCTGACTCGTGACTCGAAGGAGTAAAAGGTTGATTCATGAGACTTCATGAAACGTGAAATCACGACTTGATTTGAGTCATTGATTAGAGGAGAGATTTGGACCGTTGATCCAGTGCCATCACAATTTTGGCTATCCGGAGAACGGAGGCAAGGAGACTCCAAAGTCGTGAAACGTGAAATAACGATTTGATCACAACCATTGATCAAAGGAAGGATTTGAATCATCGATCCAACAACATCACAATTTCGGGTATCGGGAGAACGGAGGCAAGGAGACTCGAAAGTTGTGAAACGCAACATCTATATTTGATCACAGCCATTGATCAAAGGAAGGATCTGAATCATCTATCCAACACCATTTCAATTTTGGGTATCGGGAGGATGGGGGTATAGAGACTTCCAAAGTCATGAAACGCGAAACACCGATTTGATCGCATTCGTCGATCAAAGAACGATCTGGACCGTTGATCTATGGTCATCGCAATTTTGGCTATCGGGGGAACGGAGGTAGCAACACTCCCCAAGTCCTGAAACATGAAATCTTGATGTGCCTTTCACTCAAGCACGTGGTCACCACCAACGTTCATGGAGAGAGATTGCTAGCATGCACTAGGCCCCTGTCGGGATTTCGGGAGTTGGGAGAGTCGAGGAGGCTCACACGCAAAGGCCCGCTACGCGAAATCGTGAATGCCTTTTGAGTTAGGCGAGTGGTCATAACCGTGGTCACAAGAGGGAAGGGGCTTAACTCGTAATCACATGGTCATCATCAAGGTCACATCTGAGAAGGGGCCAAGAGTGGGGGCACTAACTCCAACTTTGAGATTTTCATAGAGCGCGATAATGAAGGTTGGGGGTGTCATAGAGCCTGCACCATGAGTCTTGAGGACTTGTAGTTGACACATGATGAGACCAATGAGGTTTCAGAGAGTCACCGACTCCAGAATCAAAGATCCTGACCGGGAGGTCGCACAACCCTTAGGAGGGAAGGGGGTCTGCACCATAAGATAATTGAAATAGATCAACAAGAAGAAGTTAATATCGTTAAATCACCTCTAGCCTATAATCCTATAAAGGAGAAATAAACAAGCAGATAATGGCCTTTATTTTCCATCATAGTAAGTAAATTAATCATCTCGATAAACCTTCAAATTTTTTTCTTTCACAGTTAGCAGTCATCCAACCTTTCTTTTCATGATCTGTGAATACCAAAAGTCGATTCCTAATTGTGTTTTCTCTATTCTTCTAGCTATTTTCATTTATTGGTGTATGGGATCCCCATCCTAGTCCCTTTAGGATGAACGCATTTACTTTCAATTGTTATAAAATTTTGCAGACATCTATTATTTTTTGAGGTTCCTAAAGAACTATTTGGGACATTAAATTAGTGATTTCTTAGACTTTGAATTCTAAGCATGAGATTTCAAATGTGTTTCTATCAAAATATTTTTTGAGTTTTAATTGAATGATTATGTTAAGTTATTTTCATATGTGGTCCTTATATTCCCATTTTACTAAATAATTTCTTCTACTTTACTTTATGCTATGATGGAAATATCATTGTGTGAGATTAATTTTTCTCTTAGTTTATAACTTGTATTATACTGTGAATATTTATTCTTCTGGGAGAAACTTGGTCCTTTCTCAAGTATTCTCTGCATGTGAATATTTGCTTCAAGAATACGCCTAGTCCTCTCTTTGGCACTTTCATATTATTGTATTATATTAAACAAAGAGGAGTAACACCTCTCTAAAAACACAAGAGGATTTATCGTCGTGATGTTATCTTAAATACTTTGAACATTCTTTTAGCTCAACATTTTTGGAAACCATATTGGGGAAAAACAAAAGGTAGGTTCCATATGAATCAACAAGATCCAAATCAACCTCAAATACAAATTGGACTTAGAGAACAAAGAAGTATTCTTCATCATCTATATGATTTAGCCATAATGACAATAAGAAGTCATGAAGAACTTGAAATAACATGAGAATATATTGCTCGTGAAGAGGAAATAGCTACATCTCATAGAAAAACAAGACAATAATAAAATCTTGAAATATGGAATCATACAAAGCCCCTTAATGAGAAGTAAAAGCAATATTCTTGAAATTTGTCAAGAAACCCAATATTCAACATATAAAATTGTGAATGTAGAAACCATGTCCAACCAAGAAGAGAAAATAAATTAAGTTCCTAATAATGAAAGGAAGTAAAATGATAGAAAAATAAATTGAAGAAGAAGACCAAGATCTAGTCCTTTGAATTTACAAGGAGAGAAACATCAGTTACCAACCCTCCCTCAAGGCGTTCTTCCCATTTTCCGTGGATATGAGATCATGGATCCCAAGAAACATTTAGATCAATTCCTCACCATTTGATATATTCATTTAATTTAACATGATGATGTCATGGTGATATTATTTCTTCAAACCTTAATAGGCCCATCTTATGATCACTACCTTTCTCTTCCAAAAAATATAATTTATTCTTTTGATGATATGGAAGATGTGTTTATGTATAAATTCATGCCACCCATTGCATATCACACCCTTCTTACCCAGTTTACTCAAATCCATTTTCAAAATAATCAAAGAATAACATATTTCAATGTACGATTTTTCAAGACTATGCACCAAATTCCAGAGGAACGACATCCAAATCATCCAATCATATTTGGATGCTATAAAAAT
>SNQJ01S0175507.1:3803-14506 GCA_010110895.2 Picea sitchensis | reverse complement strand
TAATAAGTTAGCATTTGAGTGTTTTATTTATGGTTTAATAAGACTTTGCTTTTCTTAATTCTTTAATGGATTGTAAATTAGTATTGAGTTCTTTATATATTTTTAAGAAGACTTGGGTCTTTCTTTATTTCTCTTAAATGGATATGTAGGATAACTTGACTTCTATATTTAATTATTATAATTAAACTTATTTAGTGTTATATATGGATAGGTAATGTAAATTAGCTTTAAATTTGTAGTGTTAAGAAGATTTTGAACTTCTTATGGCTCCTTATAAATGTATATGTAGTTTAGCATTGGAATCCTTATATAATTATAATTAGAGACTTCATAATATAAAGATACATAGTTGAGCTAAATGGAGATTGTACTTTGTTATAGTAGCTTGTAGCACTTGATGAATGATGCTTGACCTTGGATGAACTTGACTTGACAAGTTACTAATTGGTGATTAGGATTAGATCTATGTCTTCTACTAAGATTGCACTTATGCTAATGTGGTTCTTATTAATATTTATGTATTATTCTGTTATTTGAATTTACACTTAAGAATTACTTGAAAGATTGATTAAGTAGAGTAGATTAAGATTTTTCACTATGAGGATTTGATGGTTAAGTATGTTGATATTTCTAGTCTTTAACTGTGGTGTATGATTGGATTAATGGGATTTAGATACTTTATTTTTCCTCAGAACAGTCACCAGTCCTGAGACCTTAAATGGTCAAAATCAATTGGATGAATCCTGAACTTGATAGTTGATTATGTTTCTTGGAGTTCTTGACCTTGTGGGATAGGTTGGGCAGGTAGTTTCCTTATGTTATCTTATGAGATATGTTGATTGAATAATAGTGATGTTGTTTGTAGTTGATGGTGATGTAATTGATTGTGCAGTTATTAATATTGTTGTGATGCATGTCACTTGTAGTAATTTTGTTTTTGTTCAAAAAAAAAAAAAAATTCTTTTGCACTCACTTTGGTTTTCGTAACGGAGGGATCATTACATAGGAGGATAGACTCAAAATCAAGGTTTCAAAGGTATGTTCACTTAAAACTATAATAACTTGTGATTGGAATGTTCGATTGAAATGATTCAAAAGCCATTGGAAAGAGGAAACCTAAAATATTAAATGGGAACTAGGATTATAACTATTTGGGATCATTATCCTTAATATATTCAAGTTTTAAGTTAATGGTTGTGGTTAAAACTCAATTAAAAATCAATGGAAATAGATAAATTTACAGGAGATGAAGATTAAGATGAAATCAATCATATGGAATGGTTGAGTTTGATAAAATAATATCATTTGTATCCTAAAAAGACAAGAAATTATTTTTTTGATGAATCTTGGAAGTGGTGGATGAGTATTGATCAAGATACTAGATGGCATTGCACATAGGAAGAATTTTAAAAAAATATTCTCAGATAAATGGATTAGGATTACAAAAATGGAGTAATTGTATAGAATTCAAGATGAATTAAAAAAAGAAAAGGAAGAGATTAAGAACAAGGGTGATGAGCTATCTAAGATACAATCCATTAATGAATCATTCATTAAGGAGTTTAAGAATTTAAACCAGGAAAATAATAGTAAATCAAAGTGGGAAAATGATGAGTCAAGGAAAAATTTGAAAAAGAAAGATGAAGATATATGTAGATTATGAAACCATAATAAAAAACAATTGGATGAGGTCAAGATATTAAAAGAAGAAAAGAAGAATTGTCAAAATCAAGAAGAAAGAAGGATCTTGGATGAAGAATCTACCAAAAGAATTGAAGAGGAAATTTGCAAGAAGGTTGAAGAATCCCTAAATACTGATCAGGTAAAATCAGAAATTCAATCCAAAATTGAAGAAGGATGTCATAATTTGATAAATGGGGTGACATTGCAGCTTCAAAAAGAGAAAGAAGACCAGATTCAAGAAGGTGAATATAATATACTTGAAGAAGTTGAACTCCATCTAGAGGATGTACATGCCAAATATGATGGTATTATCTCCAAGCCTAGAGTAATAAAATACCAAGCAAAGATGATCAAGGATGTCATCGTATCTGAAAAGAAGATAGATGAAATGCATGGGAAGAGTGAAGAAAAACCATCAAATGTGAAACCATATCGACACCCTCATTTCAAGGAAGACAAGAAAGACAGTATAACCATTATAAAGGAATAAGATGTAATACTTGCCAATATTCATGGAACAAGAAATCACCAAACTACTCTTTGTTGATGTTTGGAAAACATCGGAAATAAATTATCTGAGATTAATAATTAATAATATGATTATTAATTATTAATCAATATTATTAATGTAACAATATATTTATATAAGGTATAAATATATATCATAAATAATTATTTATGTTGAGTGTTCCATATATATTTATTATCCAAGGGATGCATCCTTTCATGGATGGTCACCATATGTTCTATATATATGGAACACTCATCATTGTAATAATTTATATTAATATACAATATAATTTATTATGAAAAGTCAACACCATATGAGAGCGGGACTCGGCTTGACTCCCTCACAGGAGGGCCCAGGAAATGAGAGTAGAGTATAGTGTTGGGAGTGTTAAATTTATGGGGTTTTTACAATATCTATGTATAACATATTTACCTTTTACTCTTACCTAAATTATAGAAAGAATTACATAAATTGTGGTGGGCATTAATTTCTAGTAAAAATGTCTAATTACCTAAATATGATAAATGTATTGCATGAATTATGGAGAAACAATTTAACAAAGCCAAATACTATACATGGATGGATTATAACCAAATTAATCTTTGGGTAGCTATAGGAGGTATTCTCCAACTATTTATAAGAAAAAAAAAATTATTTAATCTGAAATTTAATTTTCAAAGAGATGTGTTTTTTTAGATCAATTTAATATCACTAGTTGAAATTTTTGGAGTGTAATTACTTAGTAATTCTCTAGAGTTTACATGTGATGAGGTACCTTAAGGGTACATTGAATTATGGTCTTAGGTATGTAATAGATCATGAGTTCGGGTTATATGGATATTCATATTCATATTGGGCCGACAATATTCCTGATCAGAAGAGTACTTCGACATATTTTTTTAGTCTAGGCTCTAGTATGGTTTCGTGGAGTAGCAGGAAGCAGTTATGTGTAGAACTCAATATGGATGCGATAGAGTATGTTGCAGCATGTGCAACAAGTCATGAAGAAGTGTGGCTTTGAAAGTTGTTAACAAGATTATTCGATATTGCGAGGGAGGTGACCTGTATATTGTGTGACAACCAAATTTGTATAAAGCTATCAAGAACAGCCCGATGTTTCATGATAATTCAAAACATATCAAAATCAAGTATCACTGTATGGTGTAGAAGGGACTAGTGAGGCTCCAGTTTTGTGACTACAGAGAATTAGGTTGTGGGCGTGTTTACCAAGTCATTGTTGAGGATGAAGTTTGAGTACTTTAGGGACAATCTTGGCGTGGTCCCTCTTCGGAGGGATTTTTCTCATCCAGCATGAAAAAATGGTTGACACTGAGACAGGTGATACTCACCCAACATGAAAAAGGGTTGGAACTGAGTGTTCTCATCTAGCATGAAAAAGGGCTGGCACTGAGACAGGTGGAACTCATCCAGCATGAAAAGGGTTGTCACTGAGATAGGTGGAACTCATCTAGCATGAAAAAGGGTTGTCACTGAGATAGGTGGAACTCATCCAACATGAAAAAGGGTTAGCAGTAAGTGTTCTCATCCAACATGAAAAAGGGTTGGCACTGAGACAGGTGGAACTCATCAATCATGAAAAAGGGATAGCGTTGAGTGTTCTCATTTATCATGAAAAAGGGTTAGCACTGAGATAGGTGTAACTCATCCAACATGAAAAAGGGTTGGCATTGAGTGTTCTCATGTAGCATGAAAAAGGTTCGACACTAAGACATATGGATCTCATCCAGCATGAAAAAGGGTTGGCACTGAGACTAAAGGTATACATGATGAGGTACAAATGTATTATGAAGTAATGAATGTCATGGTGACATGTTCAAACTATTTGAGAGCTACTCAAAAGTAATATTCATAGATAATATTAGCATAATGTAGAATGTCTCCCTCGTTGAGAGGGAGTGTTGAAGTTAGAAGCATCAGAAAAACATTCTCCAGAGTGGTCATGATGATTTGACTGAGGAGAATGGCCCATGTGCAATATTATGGACTCAAGGTGCTTTAGGTACATAATGTCTCCCTTGTTGAGAGGGAGTGTTGATGTTTGGAGAACATCGGGAAGACATTCTCCCAGATCAATAATTAATAATTTGATTATTAATTATTAAACAATATTATTAATGTAATAATATATTTATATAAGGTATAAATATATATCATAAATAATTATTTATGATGAGTGTTCCNNNCAAGGGATGCATCCTTTCATGGATGGTCATCATATGTTCTATATATACGAAACACTCATCATTGTAATAATATGTATTAATGTACCATATCATCTCTTATTAAAATCCAACACTCTTCAACAAGTTATTATCAAATACCAACAACCACTACAAATCGGAGAAGCTTCAATAAAAATACATGGAATCAAAGGAAAGAAAATTATGCAACAACTAGACACTAAGGAATACGATCGATTTTTTTTTATTTTGGATGGATAGATCATCAAAAATGGAATGAACAAAGGAGGAACATAAGAAAATCATATTACTTGGTTTCATCACATGTGAAGGCTTTAATTACAAAGCTTTGAGGACAACGATTTTTGAAGGAGGGTATTATCTCATGACCCAAAGGGGGGCATATATATGGTTAGATGTATATGATATAACCCCAAGGGGGGGAATATATGGGCCTAAATGTACATGTAATGTGTAAATATATATGTAATAGGGTTGGCGTAGTAGTAAAGGGTCCCCACGTGAAAGTTTGAACAACTATATATAAGAGATCTTGTATTCATTATTGTGACACATGAATTGTGAAGTATGAATGGTATTTAGTTATTTGGAGGGGATTTCCCTATTATTTAAGGAGTTATTGTATAAATTATCTATATTAGAGTTGTGATCCACTCTCATATTCTATACATGGTGTGTACTTCTATTATTTTATGATATTTTGAGCATTTGGATCATTACAACATGCTTACAAATGTTGTTTCAAATAGATATGGGAAATCACAAGTTATAAAATTGGTGCGATACCATGTGACATGATATTTCTTATCAGGAATACTTTGAATCCTCACCTAGTAAGCATGCGATATTCTCTCATGTGGGATGCAATCATTATATGGAATTCTTCTATCCTTTTCTATAGATGATTCAAGTTGCTTCTCATTCTTGTAGTTATTCAAATATCATTTTTTATTTCAATATTTCCTTGAAATGGTAACATGGTTCAACATTTTTCATAAGGATATAGAACAACCAATCCATCCTATAATCACATTTATTTCTTCGATCAAATAGAAATTTTTTCTTCAAGTAATTGTCATGGTATGACTTGACAACATTGTTTGTCTCCTGATTAGCATGTGGAAAATCATGAAAACCTTTGACCAACAACCCTATATGTAAAAATATGATTTAGTGTAAGTATTTCATATTTATGAAATACAAAAATAGAATTAAAAAAAATACTATGTGAACTTATGAATCTTATCACCGAAAACCCAGTTATTATGGAAATAGTCTAAAACATTTTCCACGTTTGCGAATTTATTGAAAAATACACTATTTTCATTGTCCACTTCTTCATTGGGACAATGTTTCATGATAAAACCTAAGTCATTGAACATCTCATATTCATTGTTTGTACTACTAGCCAATCGGTTCATATTTTTTACCCACACACTTCATACATGCCAAACACACAAGATCAATGCACACCTTGTGATCCTCCTGCCACATTCAATTCATTTTAAGCGTGATATTTTTTGAATAAATATAATTTTTAATGTAAAATAACAAGATTGAAGTTAATTCAAAAAGTGATTTCAGTAAATTCATCATCAACCATGAAGGCATTGATTTTCCAATCAGTATGAAGTTGGTAACACCTATGCATGAGGTGCTCCAACCATAGTGCAATGTATTGTGATGTATTTTATGATGTCATAACCCATGCAAATGGTACCCCACTTTGTTGTTCATCAAAAGACACCAGTTTGTACAACTAATACTGTCATATTAAAAAACCATATGAAGTCAATTTTAGATCATAAATCATATTGAATCCTACAACTCAAATGATTATAATAAATCAATCAGTGGCATAACACTAACCCCATATTTATTTGTATTGAATGTACAATCCATGGCTATTAAGCTATTATGGGGTAAATTTACCATGGTTTCCAACATCCATTTTTTCTAAATTCCAACTATTGTAACATCCCACTCTGGCGCACTGAGAAAACTTATTCCTTGAGGACACTTTCTTGCAAGTGATCCGAAATATTATGATATTAAAACATTTGTCCTTGATTATGATGCGTTATGGTAGATGACATGATGTTTTATTGCTTTGACATAGACAGGTTCTATTGACTCGGTTTTACTGAGTGTGCAGGGTTTTGGACCTTGAGGATGCAGAGGCATCGACGGAACCCCTTGGACTCCGGATCGAGTCAGGGAGTGTGCTATTGGGGTTTATTTTTTACTGTGATTTTAGTACCTTTGATTAGATGATATGATGTGTACATGTTATGACATGATTGTTGATGATGCAGGCTGACCATAACTTACTGACTAGACTCACATATGGAATAAAGGGGACACACACGACTACCAAAGAGGTTAAGGGAGAGGTGTGGACAACAACCCTGCCACAGCCTATTAACACTCTTGTTGTGGCAAGAACTATAGGTTAACGATTACCTAGTTCGAGAGGACCCACGATTCCGCGAGGGCATACTGCGAAAGTCACTCGCGATGATTCTAAGGGGCGCGCAATAAAGCGAGAGCCTTATTCCTTAGAAGCCCTTAGTCTCCCACAAGTTTACCTGGAGGAGTGTTGACTCCAGAGGTTATTGATGTCTACCAATCAATCAAGAGGTGAGTGGCACCCTTGGAGCACGTCGGGCATCCTGAAGGGAACATCGCACAAAAGAAACAGAGGAGCGAGTGGCACCCTTAGAGCACGTGGTGCATCCTGAAGGGCACGTTGCACAAAAGAAACACTAGAGGTGAGTGGCACCCTTGGAGCACATAGTGCGTCCTGAAGAGCACGTCGCGTTGATGATGATAGAGGTTTAAGCCTAGATGGCAATAAGACTTTTAACACATTAATAAATTTTAAAACAACTTCCCTAATTAAATGTCGTCTAGTTCAGAAATTAAGTCCTAAGTCTAAAACTTCTCTAGGGGTAAAACTTTTGTCTAACCTTAAGAAAAATACCCTATAAAAAATAAAAAAATTAAAAATTAAACGAAAAACCACTTAAGTAATAGTTTTAGTCTTCATAAAATTGTTGGGGTAAAATGAAGAGAGTAAGAATATAATTAAAATCAGTGGATTTAAAATTGTAAAGAAAAATTTAATTGTTTAACTTGTGAAAGTGTAAAAGATATTAAATTATTAATAAAATGGAAAAGAGGTTAATTTGTGCAACTGCCATTTTTGGCTCTAATAAGAAGGGGAAAAAAGGGAATAATAAAAATTAGGAAACTAAGGAATGGAGGAAACAGAATAAGGGAAAGAAATGAACTTATGGTAAAAAGTGAGGTCAACTTAGTAACGAATCTGCAATAAAGAACCTTCTAAATTGAACTAAATTAGCAACATCATTTTAGGGAATGTATTTAAAACCTGTAAGGGAATCTAGGGACACCTAGGAGTAAAAATAGGAGTAACTCTAGGTGGGTGACGGAAATAAGAAAATTTAATAAATTAAAGATAATAGTTAATGGAGAAATGCGGGGGATGAATGACACTTGTACGAAAGAGAATTTTTAGAAGATTTTATTAAAACTTAAACTAAATGAAATTTTGGGAAAGTGGGAAGTTCTAAAACTCTATAAAAGAGAGGAAGGAAGAGGAAGAAGGGGGATTATTTGTTAGCGTAACGTTACGCTATCAGATTGTCACTTGACTGATTACTTGTTGGGAGTTGGGATTTTCAGCTCGGATAGGAGTGGTATCTTAGCCTTGCAAGGTGAGCTGGGAGCTAGACATACCATCTGGATAGTGTATGGCTCCTTTGCGGATCGGGGGGCTAAGGGGGAAGAAGAGTACCCCTAGCATTGGCTGGGAGGTACTGATGAGGTCTCGACAGTCGGCAAGTGGGAGCGGCACGTAGCGCGCAGACGTCATTCGAGGTAGGCAAAGAGGCAAAGGTATGCTCGTTTATTTGGTAGAATAGAATGCATTAGGATTTATGATGTAGATCTGCCTGTTTATTGGAAAAGTGAATTGGTGTTAAATTTTATATAACGTTTGTTGCATCTTCTGTTTTCCTTCGACAAATCGCAAAGGATAAATTTCATACAACGCTTATTGAAACTCCTGATTTCATCCAACAATTACTAAATGTTAAATTTTATATAACAAATTGTGGTACCTCTGGACTTAAATTCATTATAGAGATGAGTTTAGCTAGCCTAGAGGCCACTCCTTGACAGATTTTAAATTTAACTGTGTAATTATTATTTACCGGCAAACTTGTTTCTGTCTGATTCATCATTTGATAATGGTCATTAATCTCTGCATGAAGGTCGATTTTTATGAAGGTTTTAGGTGTGGAAGTTCTACACTGAGTGCTAACTTAAGGAGTCCAGGAGAATCAAGTGATTTTGACAGTCCGCAAAGAAAAAAGAAATAATAAAAACTTTTAACATTTTTCTTTCTAGAAATGGCCCCAACCATGCATGCAAATGCCCTTGTCTAGAATCCCACCCAGCCATTTCAGAGGGCAGTTATTGTCTTCACCTTTATTGCCTTAGGTTCTTAGCTATTATGAATTGGAGCTGTATACACATGGATGTGGTGTATTTTGTATTTCTATTATTACTGTGTGTTAATAATTACAATGTATAAACCTTAATGTGAGTTAACACTCGTAGACAGGGTGTGGATTTTTGTGCATAATTATGTCAGTTAATGCAGTAGGTTGTTGTGGGTAAATATTATGTATAATACCATGGATAACCATCACCATGTGTTATTGTGTAGACGTCCTGTGATAAGTGTAGTGTGTAATGGCCATGACCTCCCTTGATGTAGAAAAAAACAATTGTTATAGCATATCCCGAATAGCCATTACATGCTAAGAAGTTATTGCAACGACGAATTTATATTATGGGCATGTCAGTGACTGTATTTCATTAGAAACTTAAATTTGTACCTGAAATGGTGATTTTGCAATGTTAGTGCATGATGGCTTCTCGTTCGGAAAAATGGTTCCTGTAAACCTGGCTCTGATACATTCAGAAGCGGCTTCTGTGCAGACATTCTTCCTTTTTCTTTGATAGTTAAACACCAGTTTCTTCTTATGGATGCATCTGATTGGAAATTGTTTTACTAAATCATTGAATCATATTGATTTTAGGATTAGAATGGTGGGTGTAGCGTTTGGCTTGAACTTCAACTGAAGCGAGTAGCGAGAACAACCTTGATTTAGTAAATCCGCGATTTCGGTTCAATGTTTTAGTGACAACGATTTTATGCTAGGCAACGAGTTAATTTAACATAGAATGGAGAGCCTTCTTTTTATTTATTGGTTTCAATCTAGACTTCGTTTGTGTGACCTTGACTGTGTGTCTGGCAGCCGGTTACTCTCTATAGTTTTGTTTTTATTTTCTGAACCTTCAACCTTCAGACAATCGGCGTTATTGAGACAACCTTCAACCTTCAACCTTTAGACAACCTTCAGACAACCTTAAGATAAAGGGCATAATCTAGAGTTAATTACCTTTTGGTTCTCATTTTATTGAGAAGCTTTAATAAGGGAACGGTTGGAATATATATAAAGCTTTTAGGGTTGTTTTGTTAAATGAAATAGTTATTTTTCTCTGTTCCATCAAATCTAGATATTTTACATGCTATTTGAATGTGATTGGTCTGGTAATATATGTGTACTTTGGAGATAAAAGTCCATCTTAAGATATTCTTAGTTATTGCACTCATTTTTAGGTTAATGTTGGTGTTTATTCTAATGACTGCGTTAAATGATTTTAGAATATGGAGTTGAGTTGATTTAGGATTAGAGATTAAAATGTTAGTTATTACGTTAATTGATAAATTACAGCTATTCATTATTTTAATTAGGATTAATGAATGAGTAAATGATTTTGGTTGATTTCATTAATTATTGAATCATAATTATAGATTCATGCTAAATTTTTCTTAAATGATGATTTACATCCATTCATTATTTGATTATAATTAATGAATGAGTTAATGATTTTAGAAGGCACAAAAGGACAAGTGCGGTGATTATCATTGATTTAAAAGGATAAATTAAATTATTATGTATATGAGGATTAAAACCTAGGGCATGCAACCAATAGTGAGAATCCATATTTATAAAGGATTAATCATCCTTATCCATTTTGTGCTTAATTAGTTTTGTATGGACAAGATTAAATATGATGGAATTACACTACCTATTTATTGACATTAAGTTGACATAGAATTGATACTTGCAAGACATTCAGTACAAGTAGCATAATTGTAACAACCCTCCTAGTTACGACAACGACTC
>SNQJ01S0175506.1:0-17570 GCA_010110895.2 Picea sitchensis | reverse complement strand
ATATAAGAGTATATATATATATATACTCTTATATTATATATGCATATTTTATTTTATACTTTAAATACTTACATTTTTTTTTTACTGTAAATTGTTAAATTATTGACTGATATGAATTCAATAATGAGGGTATAGTGGTTGTAGCAAACAGTTGGGTGCACAACATGCTTTTCTTACAGAAACAAAGCAACATAAACCTGGAGGAAAAGTAGGTCCTGGCATTCTTGGAGTTAACATTGGCAAGAACAAAACAAGTGAAGATACAGTTGTTGACTATATGGTACTGTTTTTTTTTGTTCGTTACTTTCAATATGTATAGAATTATACTAATTTCAATTGAGCATATTGTTTATATATAGATCTGTGTAAAAATTGGCTTGCAGGTTAGGTGGATCTGGAGTTGGAGTTGGAGCTTGGCCCTAATTTATTTTTACAATTACATAAATATTTTCATATACAGATTATTTAGGAATTGTTTAGGATTTCAGGGCAAAGGGTTTCAATATAGCCAATTAGGGGTTGTTAAATTTCTGGGTTAGTGTTGAACAATTTCAATTCTAAACTTTCCTTCTTACAAATGGTTAGGTGGGTAGGTGGGTAGGTAGGCCCTCAAGGCCCCAGATTGTGAACTACAGCTCTGGTTCCATAGTAGTTAATTTTTGGAACCTAAATCAGAATAGGCATTTATGGGTTTTGTTATATGACACCTATATATGTAATTTTTGATATTATGCACATGATGCATGCCTGGAGTATGTAGATGTTACTACAATGATCATACCACTGCTCTTTTAATACAAATCTCCTTTTCTAATCAAAAAAGAATATTTGAATAATAACAAGAGCATTAAACATAGAAAACAAAAATATATAATAAATTGTATTTAAAATATCACACCATTTATTGTTTGCTATAAAACAAAATTAAACATAGAGAACAAAAATATATAATAAATTGTATTTAGAATATCAGAGCATTTATTGTTTGCTATAAAACAAAATTAAACATAGAGACCAAAAATATATAATAAATTGTATTTAAAATATCACACCATTTATTGTTTGCCATAAAACAAAATTAAACATAGAGACTAAAAATATATAATAAATTGTATTTAAAATATTACACCATTTATTGTTTGGTACAAAACAAAATAAACACATGAAAATATGTTTTAACTTTTATTTTTATTAAAGGATTTATATCGAAAACATCTTTATTTTATGAGCTGACTAACCCACCTAGGCTCCATCTTTGGACATATCCTGAACACGTTGTGACATAGTCGGACAGGTAGATTAAATTTGTAGTTATAAAGGCACATGCTCAATGACTGTTGTCATCACCAAATTTCTTATTTCGTTTCTGGCAACGCTGAAGCCGTCTCGGTCTTTATAGAGGTGATAGAAAGCTCTCAGAATGTCAAAAGCATGTTTCTTGGAAGTGATGGGAACATTGTTGTCAGGTTTCAGAAGCTCCCAATTTAGTTCTTCTTTGAGTAATCTGTTGACCATGGCGTTGATATAAGTAACAGCAGCTTCCTCTGTTGACTCAGGATTATCTTTCATATAACAGGATATACCCGAAGATTCTTCTCCACGGCTCCTCTCAGCCTACATTCGCCATGCCAATGCCATATCATTTATCAAATTCTAAATCAGAGCCAAACATGCAATGGAAAGAAAAAATTCTTCCATCTGATTTGATAGAGAAGGCTATAGGCAATACCTGGTAGCTGTGAATGTCGCCTTTTAGTCGAAGGATGGAACCGGCCAAGTCATTGAGCCTTGAAGGAAAGTCTATTTCCTGTAGGATGTGATGAGGAAAGGGAATGTCCAACGTCAGGATGGGTTGCAATGTCCCTATGCGATAACCAAAACTAACTTTCCCGTTATCCAAGTACTCCTCAAACGTTGGCAGAAAACCACTGGAAATCCACTTCGCTTCTTTCATGTACGAATCAATATAAGCCTCCAACTGCACATCGAAACTAATTTCGCTTCTTTCAGCGTACTACGAATCAATATGGTGTTCCAACTGCAGAGGCAACAAGCAAAATCAAATGAATCAATCATCACAATTACTTTCACAAAGAAATATTTTGTATATTTATTTGTTCATACAGCATGTCGGACATAGTTGAGCGTGTCTCGGCCTTGAGACTTTTCTGCCTCTCGCGCCATTTCGTTTACAGTTTCGTAAAACATCGTATACACTCCTTTTATATATTCTGGAAGCCCCTCGGCCGCAGACGGATGCCATCTGATCACAATTTTTAGTCAAGTAGATAAATTTTTAGTCAAGTAGATAAATTGGCTGATAAAGCTTACAATTTTCTAAAAATTTTTGAATTGATCATCACAAGTACGACCTCTTAACTGCCTCTGTGAAGAGTTCGAGCTCGTCCATCGTTCCGAAGGTGTCGTAAATATCGTCCAGAACAGTGCCCAGATGAGATATTTTGGCAAATCCCAGTCTGAAGGAAGAATGCTGAGGATAGATGTCAATGCAAGATGCCAAAGTGTAGTATTCCACGTGACGATGCCGAGCGAAGGCCATTTGAGAGAAACCCAAATCTTTCCACCATCTATACCCAAAATTCAAAATTCATAGATTTTAGGTTATTTTACATTAGAACACTCAAATTCGAGTTATGTAAAGCAGATATTATCCGATGACATAGTTCATCACATCACCTGGAGACATGTTTTAACTCTTCCTGTTGTAAGGAGTGAAAGATATTGAACTCCAATTTTGCAAGTTCTATAAGTTTCTGAGTCTTCCTCCTGGAACAAAAAAAACAACCAACATCAATTGATAATTTTACATGGAAACTAAACTGCTCAAAGACACATATTAGAAAAGCAAGAGCATCCCATGGCTTAATAAGGTTTTGGATTTCTCTCAACAGAAATGGATCCGCGCTAGTAATATCTTTGCAAATAAAAAAACGTTGTTACTACACGATGAAATCATGGACATACAAATAAATAGGGTCCTGTCCAAATACGTCGATGTAGTTCCTTGCTTCCAATCTTGGCAAATTCATATGCCAACCATATTCCAGAACGTAGGCTATCTACCAACCACAAAATTTAAACTATAAGACACAGATTGCAACATACGCGTAAATTAGCAGATGTCATATTATGATAATAGTATTAGCGCCTCACCTCTCGTGAAAGACCGCAGACAGGAATCTTTAGTAGCGCCTCTTTTAAATATATTGTAGAGAAGATTTCTGCCTCTTCCATAACTTTCTCTCCGGGAAAGGCAATGAGGGAGGCGCGAAATAAATTGAGAACCTTTTTATCTCTCCCTCTGTTTGAATGGCAGAACATGCAAACTGCCCATTCTGATCTTTGAATTGTTCCAACACATCTGATATCAATGTATAATGTATTAGCAATCAATATCTGCAAGTAAATGGCAGGTGGCAGCTATGATGAAATAACTTCAAAGAGGGACTTATTAATAAATTTTGATACATACCTGAAGACACCGGGTATCCGTGTAGTCGAAGAGTTCGAAGACCCAAGGCAGTAGTGTTTAGATCATTAACAACACTATCTCTTCCACAGCCAATGCCTTTTTCGTTCCAATAACTGCAGAAAATAACTTCTAGTTATAATCATGTGTAGAAATGTCTAGCATGGTATCAGAATGAGATTTTCACTGGTTTGCACCAGTAAATTTGAACCAGATTACATATTTTAAAATTTGAACCAGTAAAGAGATTACATATTTTAAAATTTCTTTGAGGACTAATTTTCAGATTTGGGATTTTGTGCAGTACGTATGAGAGATGATGGCATCTGCTAGCGTTGGATTTGAGGATAAATGGGATGATGTATCAAATCTCTTGCCTTGGAAAGTTAGGATTACACCCCTATTGGAAGAGAATGATTTCTGGATATTATCAAGGATAATATGCCTGAGTTCATAAAAAGGAGGTGAAGGCCAGACAGATGATTATGGATGTAGAATTACATGAATCCTAGCCTTATATGTGGTAGGCTAAAGATTCTAAGAAATGAATTTTTGGGATATTTGTTTGAAATCAGGTTAGAAACTGTTAGATTTTTATATTTAAGGATTATTTCTGAAAATCCCAATACCTGGGAGTTTTCAACATGCTGAATCCATTTTTGCATTCAACAGATTCTAAACAACAAAAAATAGTGATTCCTGTAAATTTATATAGCCGGATTCAAGCGAAACAAGGAATTTCATAGAACAGCTAATAAACACCTATACTTATTTAACTTTGTACACAACTTGCCTTTTAAGATATTGTAGTGACAATAAGGCCGCAGTCACTTACCTGTAAACATAATCCAGAGCTGATTTTATCTCACTTTTGAAATGCCTGTCGATTCCCAAACGTTCAGTGCTATCAACTATAGAGGGGCGTTGAAGGAGATCATTGTGGGGAGTGATTAATTCTCCATCTTCCACTAAAATTGAATTGATTATCACTTTACTTCTCCAATAAGTTTCTGAGCACGTTCATGGTACGAAGTTGCTTGACACATATACATTCAATACTGTAAATACAAGGAATTTCAGTTGTTCATGAAGAAAGAAGGAATATGCGTAAGATCAAAATTGAAAGATGAAAATTACCCCATAAGGTGTTGAGAGAGACTATGAAATTATCGTCCCAGAGGTTGGAATGATGATTGGCTATGCGTCTCTGTACACCATCATCCGATACAATGGTTGTCAAACACATACTGATGGAAGGAGTGACCGATTTCGTTAGCCTGCATATTTCAAGTGTTGGGATCTTTCTAAGGAGAGCCTTAGCCTCACTTGAACCCACCAACGATTTGTCCACGCACCATGTAGAAGCCAGCGGTGCGATAGAAAGAAGAGCCATTCCTTCTCTATGTGATATGATCGACCAAATATTGAGGCAGTTCAAAATGATGAACTAAAATCCGTGCACATCCCCGTTAGAGCAGTTGCTTATATATAAGGTGAGAGCAGTTGCGTATATAAGGTGAAAACTTAAAACGTTTAGACTAGGATTATATAAAATAAAACATATTTAATATTAAATTAAATTTAAAACGTTAATATTAAATTAAACTTAAATCTTTTAGAACGCTTAGAGTATGATTATATAAACAAAAAATATTTAACATATACTCAGCACAGCTA
This sequence comes from Picea sitchensis, assembly GCA_010110895.2. Classification (NCBI taxonomy): domain Eukaryota; kingdom Viridiplantae; phylum Streptophyta; class Pinopsida; order Pinales; family Pinaceae; genus Picea; species Picea sitchensis. Next base: position 12,403 of record SNQJ01S0175506.1, on the reverse strand, counting down.
CATAATTGTGGCATGTGACTGATGAACTTCCAAAGACATATTTGATTTATAAACAAATTTTGATTCAAATTAAACTTAAAAAGTTAATATTAAATTAAATATTTAAAAAAAAACATATTTAACATATACTAGCAATGTTACACACTGTGGCATGTGACCGATGAACGAAACCTATTTGGATTTATAAACAATTTGATCCAAATTAAACCTAAACGCTAATATTAAATTAAACTTTAATTATATAAAACAAAACATATGAGTATGATTATATAAAACAAAACATATTTAACATATACTAAAGCACAGACATATGAGCATGATTATATAAAACAAAACATATTTAACATATACCAGTTAACAGCCACACATATGAGCATGATTATATAAAACAAAACATATTTAACATATACTAAAGCAATAACCATATAATTGTGGCATGTGACTGATGAACATATTTGATTTATAAAGCCACATAATTGTGGCATGTGACTGATGAAGGCCGAAAAACATATTTGATTTATAAACAAATTTTGATTCAAATTAAACTTAAAACGTTTAGAATATGATTATATAAACAAAATATATTTAACATATATTCAAAGCATAGCCACATAATTGTACATAATTGTGGCATGTGACTCATGAACATATTTGATTTATAAACAAATTTGATTTTTTTCAACTGATTTCATTTTACAAACACATTTAATTGACATATTTCATTTTACAAACACATCTTAATCGTATATTTCATTTACAAACCAACCCTAATCCTAATTTTAATAGAAACTTTAATTAAGATTTTAAAATGAAATATGTATGCTTGATAGTTTCTCTTTCAAATTATAGTTTATCTTTCAAATTGGGGCTACAAATCCTAATTTTAACAGAAACTTTAATAAGGGTTTTAAAATGATTCATCTCCTCCCGATGCACCGAATTATTTCTTTTCAACGGGAATTTCCTTTAGATCGATCATATTCGTCTGAATTTTATGATTCTGTGCACAAGCCTACTACAGAGCCTGGCCTGACAGCGGACCGAAATACAGAAGAGCTTTATGTCCCGGTAACTCTATGAGCATCGTTGTCTTTTCTATCCAATGTATTGAGATTATTCAGAATCGAGCAAACCAATTTTTCACATAGATTTAGTCGATCACATATTTTATATCGATGGTATGTTAGATCTTTTGAATTGTATTCCCAACAACCAACAACAAATCATAAAGCTTATTGGCTTAAATACATTAATTGGCTTAAATACATTGCACAAATCACAAAATTGTGTTGGAATACGTTAATTTCTACCTACCTTCATTAAAACTGAACCTTCTACTCAACAGTCATTATTACCGCTCTCCATCTGCCTATTGTGCATTACCCGAGAACTCTCCGCATTGTCTAGACCTTCTAAAACCCTATAATGCAGGCAAATGTATCCGTTTAATCAACCGCTACCACACCCATTTCGGTTATTTGTTCGTGTTCGCCCCAACCCTTCTATCTTTGAGAGAGTCAGAGCATCGATCGGGTTCACTCCTCACGAGGGCCTGTGATCCCAGAGGAGTCGCCCAGCACTGAAGAGCGTCCGCATAAAACATTGAGAGCTCAGGAATGCCGCAAAGGAGCCTCCGCTTCTCGCTTTCGCGAGTTAGACATTGCGCCTAGTTGGATCCGTCAGTGTGAGCGAGTTGTTGTGAAATTTTTTGAGGAAGCCGCAGCTTCCGTGAGAGACGGCATGCGGGTAGCAAAGGAAGTGTTTTTTTTTCGTGACCGTGATTCTCAGCTGAGCCGCCGTGAAGAAAGGCGCGGACTGGGTGGTCAGAGACCAGTCACCGGTGGAGTTAAAGCTTTGTAGTAAGTTGAAAGCAAATGAGCCTCGAGAGCTCACCGAGCCTAAGACCTGCCAGAGTGTTGAGAGCTTCGCAGAAGCCTGCGGAAGAAAGGGGTCATGAGGGCCGCGAGGAGTTGGCGCGTCAAGAAAACGTCGAGGAGGTCCCTGCGGTGACTGGTGAGAATTGTAGGAGCGGCATAGAAGCCGCTAAGAGAGTCGCGTCGCCGAAGAATTAACCCACCGGCGCGTGAGGTTTATTGAATCGCATACTCTGGAGGAGGGCGGCATCAAAGGTTCGCTTGTTCGGGCCAGAGCGCTCGAGAACACCGCTAGTCGCAAACCCCAAGATCGCTAGAGTATGATTTGATGTGGGCTGTATCCATGGAATCACCGTATTATGATCGGCACGACAGCGGGATCATTTTTCGGCAACTGGCCGGCCATGGCTTAAGTCTGAAGAAAAAATCTCGCCAGTAAGGCATTCTGCTCAAGATCCGGACCGTGCGCGGGAGAGGCCGTACCCATTGCAAGGGTTTGCTGCACTTTGATGAGTCGAGATGGGGAAATCTCAGGAGAGTTTGGGCGCAGGTTCGAATTTCAATGTCAGCTGTTTCAATGCAAGTTGATGCCTGCTAACATTGGTAAATTAAAAAAATTATTATCTATGTGAAAGTTTCTTTTTTCTATCAGACCCCAAATCGGTTTCAATAGCATTGTCAAGAAATACCCCAGTAGAGTTCATATTCTGTTTGCAATAGGACTTAGTAGTTAACTTCTATTAGTTTTAAAATACTACCATTTGTCCATTTGGGAAGAAGAAGGAGCACAAAGCAATGAAGAAAAAGGATAAATTCATCATGGGATGTGTGCATAAAAGAGGAGAAAATGGAGTCAACATGAATGGTCATGTGGGTTTTAGAGAAATTTGAGTCAAGTTGTAAGAGGTGAAAGTTTAAGTGAGAGAAGGTCAAGATCAAGTATATGAGTCATGGATAAAACTTGGCATCTGTTGTGTTAGCATATGTATAGTGATAATAAGCAATGGGTTTATTGGGCATATTGAATGGGTTTATTTGTAATTTGTTGGGCATTTAGTAAAGAATGTGCAATTTTTGTACCGAGATGAAATGATGCATATATGATGTAAGGGGTGTATGATCGGTAGTACCCGACACCCTAGAGGTTTTGGTCCAAAGTTAAAGTTTAGCCATAGGCAAGGCAAGCTATATTCTCATGTTTAGTAAGCCCTGTTGAGACAAGCCTACATGGATTAGTATGATCATGTAGTGTGTATCCCTCTAAGGCATAAAGAGGATGTGGAATCAAGTTGTGGAATAAACTTACTAGATAGGTACGAGGGCGGTAAGGTGTACTTGTATCTAAGTTTGATGGTGATTGAGAAGTTATATCTTCGATTAAGGGGAAGATTGTGAGATTAAGTAATCTCAGAGTGTGAGTTTGGACTAAGTTATGACTAAAGGAGTTTAATTTATTGATGAACCATATGTGAAAAGGATACCCAGAGAACTGGCGAGTACAAAGGATGGTACCCATGTATCTCATTAGATGGATTCTTTATATGGATCAATGATCAAGTTGTTTGCATGTACAAAAGAAGAAGCAAAAAATGATGAAACTCAAGTGAGCACGTAAAAGAAAGCCCAACCATATGAAGATATGAATTGAAGATGATGACATGACCCAGATAAAGACCTAACCAAGACATGCATTTGCTAAGGAGAAGCATTGAGCATTATAAATATTGATGTAAGATGTAATTGGTAGTAGAAATTAAGGGGGAGGGTTAGAAACAATAATTTCTACCTACCAACATTAAAACCTAACCTTCTACTCAACTATCATTACTGTTCCTCCACCGCCTATCGTAAACACTCCGAGAACCTTCTGGACGCTTGAGTGTTTTCTAAAGGCCTCTATGAATACGAGGCAGATGTATCTGGTTTAGTCAATCAAGCAATACAATCTATTTTTGTGGGTTATTTGTCTGTGGTGTTCGGCCACCAACCCCTTCAAATTGCAGTAACAAATCAATAAATCACAAAATTGGTTTAAATTAATAAGAAAAATCACAAAGTTTTATTATTTAAATAATATTGCAATGTACCGGTTGAACTGCTAAACCAAGAAGCATTCCCTTTTGATAATTTTGAGGAATACATCGCATAAAACCGTTAGTTTTAGGACGCCGGCATCCCGTGATTGCCACGCCCATGTTCATGAAAATTTTAACGCCAAACAAATTTAACGGCCGTAGTCGATGATAAGTGCTTTTGTAAATGTATAGATATACCAAGAAAACGCGGGTACAAAAATCTGTATTGTAAGATTGCATTGTAAGAGACAAAAGGTTAATAGTGAAGTAAATATTTAATGTAAAGTAAGTTTGCTAATCATATAAACGTGGTAACGTGATGGTTACACGTTAATTTTAATACGATTAAGTAAATGTGAAAGTAAACAGCTTAACGGATGCATTTAAAATGTTAAAAATATGAAAATTAAATCTCATTCATTGATTGATAAGAACGACTAAGAATATGCTAACATCTTCAATTGCTAGCCATCGATTATAATTTATAATTAAAAGATTATTTGAAATGCCCATCTCCGCTGATGTACTTCTGAGTAAAACATTACTTTCACATTTAATCTAAAACGGACACGCTGGAACTAGTTTTTATATTTTCTTCTATCATATAAAATTGCTAAAAAGACAAAAAAAGTCCCACCTATTCGAGTAATTTATTCATTTCACATGGGTTCCAACAAGTCATTAATTTGCATCGGTATCGATTATATAAAAACAAAACATATCTAACAATATAAAATTAAGTCAAAAGAACAAAAAACAAAATGAGTGGCGTTTAAAAGACAAATTCATTCTGGAGTACTTATTTGTCACCGGGTGTACATGGTTTTTGTACAATTATTTACTGCAAACTTATTTTTAAGTGAATGATTTCTTTTTAATAGGAGTAGGTTAATTTGGGAGTAATTTTTCTTCTTGCCTCTGCTTTTCTGTGTAAAAAAATGATCTACTTATAAATTTCTTTAGAAGTAGTTCAATTTTGTATGGGATCAAAGTTTCATGTATTTAGAAACTTTACTCCAAAAGTTTTGTCCCACTTTAAATTAACCCAAATAATTAAAAAATAGATCAAAATTCTGGATTATCCAGAAATTTAAAAACGAACCATAAAAAAATAAAGTCAAAAAATTGCAAAAAAATTAGCACACTTCCCTTTGTAATTCCTCAAGTTAAAAAAATCCAACCTATTCATAGTACTTATTTGCCACGTTGGTTCGAACAATCTTTCGTCAATTTACCGCAAACTTAACTCGAAGTGAACCGACTTTGAAATCTTCACAAGAAAGATTTTTTGTAAATTGGCAATCCTGATTTGCCACGTTGATGCTTCCATTCCATTTGAAAGTGATGTAGAATGAATATAATTGCTTAGAATTATTGCCTATATAAATCTTTAAAACCTAAACGTTTCTTAGATTACAGTTTTATAAAATAAAACATATCTCGTAAATATAGGATGAAGTAAAAAAAAAAATGAGAGGTTTTTAAAACTCTTACTTATTCGTTGTACTTATTTGTTAAGTCGACTCCAACATACGAAGTGTGTCCATGGACTATTTATCTTAAAGGGACCAAATAACAAAACAATCAACCACATGCAACATATTTTGAACACAAACATATGAAGTGTGGGAGAGGCAAAGAGGAAGTTGAAAAATATATTGATAGGTTAAAAAGTTATTAATTGTGAGAGAAAATAGGATGAGATTATGAAGTTAAAGAAGAGATATTTCCACCTATTTTGAAAATATTTATATAAAAATGAAGTAATTATATACTAATGTTTTTTTTCATAATTTTTATAAGTAACTAAATGGGGAAATACCAATGAAAATAACTTAAAACAACAGTTTCTCATTAGAATGGTCTCACATACATACAAAATTTATTAGAATATGGTAAATATGTTGTATAAGGATGAAACTTAGTAACTCTGATTAGATTCTCAAATGTATAGCTTTTTATTTATGAAAATTTGGAGGCTCTTCTATCATTAGCATGGTATTTCTACTAAATATAATGCATATGTTTTTGTTAAGATGTCACTTTAATATGTGGTACCCTCATATTGACATGAGTGGAAAATGCTCTTATGAAGATTGGCTTGATGATTCTATCCTTCCAAATGTTGGGATATTGGTTGAGGTTGCTTCATTGGTGCATATTTTCTTCATCATGGAGATCACATAGTCATAGTCACTTTCACTTTGTCTTTCATGGTTAGAACATGAGCATCCTCTAATATGGTGACATACTTACCTAATGTTCCATATGATTTCCATCATTTCACCTAGACAAATTGTTATTCTCAAGCATTTTATCACATTTTCCTATGTAAAGTCCACTTCATACAAACATTTTCACCACTTCCCACCATTTTCCAGGGTGATTTTTGTATCACAACACATATTAAACTTTCACCTTAGTAAAATTCACTCTCATACCCACATTCTATTTCACTCCATCTCGTAGGAGGTGCATGGTACGTTTTTCCTACAATTCCCTATTTTATAAACCTTATTAACCTCTCAAATCTCATATTTTCTACTATTTTTATTGTGAACACACCTAATTAGTTCAAGATATTTTGATTTTAATCCTAAACCTTTGAGTTCCTAAGTATTGCCCTATTAGTACTTTGTTGATCTAATCCCTCATTAATTCCTTTTCCTTAAGTTTTACTTTCTAATTTTTCACTTCGGGTTATAACTTAAAGTCCATGTGGTACACAAGTGACTAGGCATTCCCCAGGGCCATATGTTGGAAAAAAAAAAGGTAAAAAGCCAATTTTTTTCTAGCCTCAATTTAGGCTTGTTCACACGTACTAAACCTCATTGATGCTTCATCCTTAACTTTTAGCACAAGGTTTTAGGAGTTAGTTGAATCTTGAGTTGGCTAGGGAAACTATTACCCATGCACCTTAGGGTTTTGACCCTCCACCTCATCAATCCATCTCATCCACCTTATACATTCTTATACACATCCCTAGGTGGTGCACTATACTATGAGGACATATCCACTTATTGCATAACCTTGTCCATACCTTGAACACATGTGAAGTGACTAGTGATGGTTTGACTTGATCAAAGCACACCTTTTTGCACACATTTTGAGATCTCATGGATTTCATGAAAATCCATTTTCACAAGTGTCAAGGGTGCCTCTTCTAGGGTGAGAACTTCAAGCTTGACTTGGTCATTGTGGAAACAAATGCACATTTTCCAAGGGCACACCCCTTATCCCTCTTATGACACATGCATGATGAGTATTTTATTATGAAGGAAGTTGTTAAGTGGACATGAGGAACTCCTTCTTAGGGGTCTAATTAGTATGGAAGAAATACTTGATCATTAGAGCTATGAAAGTGGAATAAAGAAAAAGAAACATGGGTGCACTAATTCATGAAGGAATTTAATATTATTTTTGGTCAAAATATTTCTAGAAGAGGCACTCAAGCAATATTATTATTTGGAAGTGGTTATTTCTAGGACAATGCCCTCATCATGGAACTTACACTTGGCATTCATGCACACCTTTTGGAATTTCTCCCTACCTATTTGACCAAGACGTTTATTAATAGTTTGGAGCACTACAAGGAAAACACCTTATGTACGTAGGTTTTAGTGTTACAACATTTGGAAAAAAATTCAAAAACTTCTATAAACCTCCACTATTCATAGTGGAGATGTTAGTGGATGTTACCTATAACCAAAAAAATTTGGGTTGGTGAAGGTTTTAGCAAAGTTTGTTTTTCTATTTCTTATATTTGGTAAAATGACAGTCATATTAAGTATCATGGATTAGTGCATACGCAAAAATACAAGGAACTAGTGCTCTTATAATTAGTGCACACCAGTTCCTCCTTTTATGTTGTATGGAACATCAATGCTTTCTTTGTTTATGTATGCATATGAGAGTATTGGTTTTTATGTGCATCATCAATGCTCATACAATTTGTACGCACTAGGATATTTTTAGGGCACATTCGCGTTTTCATGTAATTTGTACGCACTAGTGTTTGTATTACCATACACATTAGAGGATAGTGAAATTTTGAATATTTGATATGAGATGTCAGCACTATTATTTGTTACTTTTCATAGATATGTATATTATATAAACTACCTAAGTATATATTATATGTAAAGCATTTGTGTGTATTGTAATCATGTGCATAGTAATATTTTGAAATGATAAATAAAATCATATGTTATGTCGTTTAAAGTAATGGCATTTTTTTACGACTTTTAGCAGTGGTGTTTCAATGTAACTAATTGGAATTGGTGCATATAACTCATACAAATGCATTGTTTTCTATATTATGACACACATCATTTAGCGAGTTCAAAAGAATACAATCCACCAATATGTACAAGATTTTAATTAATTGTTCTTTACAAATTTTAATTATTTATCTCAAAATCAAATTATTTTTATATAATATTCATTTTATTTTGTTATTTTGTTCGGATATATTGATTGCATTAATGAATTATCCAACGTATTACAACTATGTTATTTTGTAACAATGTAAATCATCCGATATATTACTAATTCAACAACAAAATATTTTACAACATTCGACAATGCAAATAAAATAAGAAACACATTTCATTATATAACAAACAAGAGAGGTGTCACATACAAAATGGGACATCATAAATGTTCACAATAATAAAATGCAACCAATATGTAATTTCTAGATACTTATTGGTCACATGCCCTCAAGCAATTGGGACAATATAAGTTCTAGTAAGTTAAACACAATCCATGATTTTCACAGTCAAATAGTTTTAAACATACAGCTTGTAGTAACATTCACTAAAAGTTGTTGATATTGTGTTTTGCTATTTAAATTTTTTCTTGATTGTCTTGTTTTTAATGTTTCACATCTTCATGTTGCATCTATAGACATAGAAATAAAGTGTGGCCATTATGCACACACACACACACACACACACACAATGACATAAATCAAAGACACACACATAACAATGAGTTCTTTCATAAACAATACACATTCTTTTGAAGCCACATGTCAGATGTTGTCTCTCAAACTCTCTTCTATTGGCTACACTCCATACATTGTTTCTTGCCTATTCTCATAATTAATATAAATATTTCTTTTTTTGATTAATTTAAAACAAGGAAGTAAACAACATAGTTATTTACAAATTCTTCAATTAAACCTTGATACTTCAACATATACTTACAACCCATGCTTAACCTAATGTCTAACACCACATAGTTGTGTATTTTTTATGTTAGCACCTATTAGAAGAAATCCATGGACAAGTGTAAACTAATTATTTAAATATAAATATCACACAAACATTAAATATTAAGGTTAAAAATATAAGTGCTCACAAACTTTTGTGGTCAACCCTTTTATTCTTCATTGTCATGTCTTATGTGTTGAATTGGTTCCATTTTTTTATTTTTATTTTGCAACAAACAATTGAAAATTAAGTATTTAATGCACACTAAATTTGATGTAGATAAAAATAAATGAATGGACATACCTGATTACATATCTCCTGTACACTTTTTTTGGATATCCAATGCATGTTTTGATATTCCCTCGCTTGTTCCTTGGAATTTTCATAATCTTTTCTCGAAAACAAAAACATGACTATTTTTTTAAATCAACATTAAAAATAAAGTATAGAAAAAAAAACTTAATTTGTACTTTGGAACATACATAGAAAAAAAGGTTTAGCAACATTTTTTAAATGATTCTTTTTGTTATTGTAATTTTTTCATTGCAAGTCTCATGGGTCTCATTGACCGTTGCTCCATAAAAACTTCATGTAGTTTATGTATAACCTCATTCTTGGAGTCATTGGATTGATTTGTGTATTGTAAGTTGAAAGTACACCTATATGTTCATACACTATATTCCTCAAAGTTATGTAAAACAATTTCACCCTCTCATTAACTTCTAACATTACTCTAGATGAACTAAGGATCAAGACATGATAATTTACATCCATTATAATTTGTATCTTCTTATAATGAAATTAAGTTCCCTCAATTATCACCCCGCCAACACCATTAAAAAATGTGAAATAGAGTGTTTAAAACATGTTGGCAATTAAAGTTAAGAAAATTACTTGTAGTAAAAAATTAAAGAAGAACTTCATGCTGATTATCTTTTGATCTACATAGTCGGGCTCTCTTTGCAACATTTCTATAAAGCATTTACACTCTTTTATATTCATATTGTGAACAACGGTCAAGTTTTCTCTACATGACACACATTAACTAATACACATCATTAATTTAAACCCACATATAATTAAAATACATTTTGAATAAAACTTAAAGAACTTGCCTTTGGAGTGAGTGAATGAAGTTGATGGAAAAAAGTGGCAACGTAAGATAATAAACGCTGTTTCATGCAGAAAATGCATGATGTTTCTAGAACACACACATGCTTCTGATGCTTTTCTTGAAAAACCCTGAACCTCCACGCATCATGCCACAGAGGCTTGTCAACAAGAACACATGTGAATTCATTGGAACTCATGTACATTTCTAGGAACACATGTGCATTCATGAAAATTTAACATGATGCCTCTGTCTAATCTAAATAAAAGGGTCCACGATAGGATTTTTTGTCGTATTGACCACCACGCCTCACGTTTTAGGATATATTGAGTGAATTCAATGGAGTGATTTTGCACAACAAGTGTCCACAAAATTGAACACCATCTCAGAGGCAAGAGAAATATTTATTTTCAATTAATTTGTAGTTTTTTTAATTTCTTAAACTATTTAATTGCATGTTTTTTATACTTATAATTTAAATAAAACCAACCTAATTTATATAAACTCCATTATTAAATTACAACACAATAATTAAGATGGAACTTGGACCCAACCAAAATCCAAAATAACCATGCAAAGGAACAAAAAACCCCAACCCACAACTTATAAACATAAACACAGAAACTGATGAAGGGTTGATGTCTTTTTGAGATCACTCAGGCTGTGACTTGCTAAATGTATAAGGCATTTGTCTATTTCATTATGTCCACTTTATTAGAACTATCAGATTCATTAAGGTGTTCCTAGGGGAAATTAACCAATATTTATAGATACATGGTAGGATGTTTGACTATTATAGGAATGAAATCAATAAAAACTATGTCTAAGACTTGTATATTACCAAACAAGATTTGATGTCACTATTTATTAATCCTAGAATTGTACTACGACAACCTATCAACAAGAGACATATTTGCATTTATTGGTGCATCCAACAATAATTTAAGGATAATTGGATGGATAGATGGTTCGCGAAACCACAAAGCCCCTACAATACCGTGTGTGGAAGGTGTGTCCATATTTCTTGAGGAAATTATGAGCATAGTTTATTTTGGGTCACCAATGCTAACCACGTTGACATTAGTGAGTTCAAGGGGTGGTTCTTAGGTCCTCATAGGATGGAGATAATGCTAGACATGACCCTATTCTAGGTCCTTGTCCACCTAGGTGAAGGCTTAACCCCCTGCTCAACATCCTCCCATTGCAAGTAAAATTGCGAAGACTTGTTATGGTCTATTTTGAGTACCAAGGACATCTAGTTTTCATGGAGGAGGCTAGTGTCTTAACATATCTATGTTATTGATGATTATATATATGTATATGTATGTGTGTGTTTGTAGTTTTTGTGTATTTATTTCCATATCTTATTGTATGATGTTTTGCAGCTGTTATGTCCCTATAACATAATCTCCTCTGCTAGTATATGCACTTTTGTCGGCCCACCCATTGATTGATGCACAGTAGATGCAATAGTAGAGGTAGTTTCTTCATTCGGTGTACTACATACAAAGGTATATGTCACATTTGATAAATTCACCATAGTGATTTGTTTATTTTCTCGCATCCTCAACTATAATGTTCTTGTGTTTCTACATGTATTGGTACCATACGGTAACGATCCATGTCCACTAGTGATGGACAAGTCACCACCTTCACAGGTATAATCTATTGAGTTAAATCTTGTTTAAATGTCAAATCTATTATATTTTTTTGGTTGAATTTTACCTTTTGTTACTAATAAAAATATTATAAATATGTATGCAGGTTTCTTCATCCATTGTTAGATTACTTATACCACCACGGTTTCATTCACCACCACTACCTACACTCCACCCATTATTTTCCCCGAGCTACAGGGTTAGTCCAGTCCTTAGCCACCCTATCTCAGATTTTTGGATGCATCTTTCCATCCCAAGGGTTTTACCATCCCTTGTACAACTCGTGGGGGTTTATCATCACTCACCCCTACTATATTTCATATCCCATCCATCAACAGTTGTTGCACCCATAGGACACCCACCCCCACCACCTTTTCCATTGCATCCATCCATAGTGGATGAACCCATACACCATCCACCCCCACCACCTTTTCCATTTGTGCCATCCACTGAGGTTTTCACGGTAGAT
>SNQJ01S0175505.1:1104-20092 GCA_010110895.2 Picea sitchensis | reverse complement strand
GCCTTTGTGGTTGTAGAACTTGAGTAGGCCTAATGATTAAGAACATGTGTTTCCTCCTCGGAGGTCATAGGTCCGAATCCAGATGGGGGTAGAGTATGTACATTTTGGCCCATTGTTATAAGGATATAAGGGTACATGACACATGGGATATCGGTCAACTTTGGTGGGCTTAGAGACACCTCGATCCTTTATAAGTCATAAGTTTCTAGTATATATGGCTTGTGGGCTGCTAGATATACTCTTGGGTTATTACCCATGGTTAAAAAAAAACATGCCTTTATGGTTAAACTAGACCTATCCAAGGATTTTGATTAATTAAATCAGATTTCCCTCCTTATCTTTACTTATGTGGGGTTCTTGGGGAAATTCTAAAATTGGATTGAAGAATGTTTCTAGTATGTCTCATATGTAGTATTAATAGATGAATTATCTTCCCCTTTCTTACTCCCAACCAAAATAATTTGATAGGGAAGCCTCCTCTCCCCTTACCTTTTCTTATGGTTCTGAAGGATTTCAATAGGTATATACATCATGAGATTCAGGTTAGGTCATTAGAAGGAGTAAATTTTTTTGATTCTTTGCACATATCCCGCATTCTGTTTGTAGATGTCATTCTCCTCTTTAGTGGTATCTTATCTCTTTTTCGGTCTCATCAGACTAATTTACGAGAAAGGACATTTTGGAGTTTTCTTTAAGTGTTTTTTAGACTCTCTAAACATGAAAACCCCTGATTTTTCTTTCTTTGGACTCGTAAAACAAACATCGAAAGGCCCATATGGGACCGAACCACTCCTTCCTAGGGTTCATTAAACATACTCTGAGAGACTCATCTAAAGGATAAGCTTACAATTCAAGCATATTTTATCCTCCTCAAGGTTGTGTAAAAATAAAGAGGTACTCACTAGAAATGGTGGGGGAAATTTTGCAAAGAAATGTGTCTAAAACTATATTCTATAGAGGAGTCGCTTTTTAACATGACACCCTTTCACTCACTTTGTGTCTAGGTTGGAAAATTCTCTTGTCTCTTGATCATACTCCTTTATAATATTACAAATTGGTCTGTGATCCCTATTGTTGAGTTAATGTTTCCAAGACAGTTGTCGTGTCGTCAATATGTTCAAAGAGAAGTTCAACCCAGAAAGACTTATATTGCGTCGACCATTTCTGCAGTCCTTGTTGGATTACTGAGAGGGGGGGGTGAATCAATAATAACGCAATTATAATCCTTTTTATCCAAATTAATCCAAGTGTTATAAAAATGTAGTATTATTATCCAATAATGAGCAATAAGAAATGAACAATCACACACATACACAGTACACTAGTGTTTTATGTGGAAACCCAAATCGGGAGAAAACCACTGAATGATTTTTCTTATATGTCTTGAAGAATTACATTCATTGGAAGCACCAACTTCCTTTGTTTTCTAGATGCAACTAGAAGGAGGCTCCAACCCCCTAGTTTCTTAGGCTACAACCTTAGGTAAGCTCCAACTCCCCAGTTCTCTGGCTACAACAAGAAGGAGGCTACAACCCCCTATGTTTTTCGACTACAACCACTTGTCCTTGCCCTATCCTGCCACCCTAAAGTAGAATTAGAGTGATGGAACCACTTTCAACTTGCCACTGTGAGATATACTATTGTACAACTATATCAACCTGTACCACTAACTTGTATCCAATCTGTACAACTTCCTTGTAATCAATTTGTACCTAAACTAAACATGTATATACAAAATACAATAGCTACGTGACCTGTAGTGATGTAGCCTGCATATGTACACGCCCTATCTGTTATGAAGTCTGCATATGCCTTCTAGAACTAGGGTTTCCTTTCACTTGAAAACTTCTGAGCCTTTGTAACTTCTTTCACATAGATCTGTAACCTCTCACTGTATCCAGAGTGTAACTCTACCCTGTGCATGCATCCTCATACTTAACCTTTACTCAAGGCAAGTATGTCTCTCTCTATTCATGTGCCATATAGGTATCTGTAATCATGAACAAATATAATATCCCTCACATGATCTTAGTCATCAAACCCTTTCTGATATTCAGACTCTCAATACATCAATAAATACAAGATCTCAACCATGTACCATAAAAACCCTTAGCCATATGCCAATAAATACAAAATGTGCCTTACAAGAAGTATCAATGATGTTAAGAACCAAATATAAATATAGCATAGAAAAACCTCAGAATAAGTACTCAATGCCTTGAAAAAAAGAGAAATTCAGATAATAAGCCTCTTCATGGGGGAAACCTCCTTATTCCCACATAAATGTACAATTATCAGATGATTCAAAATGAAAATCTCTCCTTGGTATATACAGGAGATTAGGATGTATAATTACAACTAATGGAATAAATATGACATAGATAAAATAACATTACTAATGTAATATGCCCGAATTAAGGGGCAATGAGCCACTATTTAGGGCTTAACATGACCCTCCCCTTGAGACAAGTGTTGTTCGCAACGTTTGAGTAAATCTGGATGCTTCTGTATAAAAGACTTATCTTCCCAAGTGAAATCTTCAGTCGGTAGTTTCCTCCATTTAATGAGATACTCTAAAATGGATCTATTGCTCAGTTGGCAAATTCTTGTGTCAGTGATGGCTTCAGGCTCCAATATGATTTTTCCTTCCTCGTCAAGTTCTAGAAATACAGTTTGAACTGGGATCTTGTCACCTATAACCTTATTTAAGCATGAAACATGGAAAATTGGGTGTGCTCGTGAAGATGCAGGCAAATCCAATTTGTATGCCATAGTACCAATCTTTTGCAACACCTTATAAGGGCCATAGTACTTTGGTGATAAATTATTATCCTTCTTCGCTTGCTTGAGGGACATCTGTTTTTATGATTGTAGTCTTAAAAACACCCAATCTCCTACTTCAAAACTTCTTTCACTACAATGTTGATCTGCTTGTTGTTTCATGCAATTTTGTGGCATGGTTTGGTTGTCCTTTAATATTTGGAGAACTTGTTGTTGATGCTCGATGTGATCTTCCACTGCATCGACTTTGAATGGATGAGAGAGTGCAAAAAAGTGTGTGTACTTGGTTAGTCTATCAACAATAACCATGATGACACTCTTTCCTTCAGACTTTGGTAACCATGTGATGAAATCCATGGAAACCTCCTCCTAGCGCTGACTTGGGATGGCTAATGGTTGTAAAAGACCTGGGGTCTTAATTGTTTCCACCTTATTTTGTTCGCAAACCAAACATTCAGCCACAAACCTTTGAACAACAGTTTTAAGGACATCCAAAAAAAATTCCTTCTTGACCCTATGGTAGGTTTTCAAAAATCCCAAGTGCCCTCCTACTGGAGAGGTGTGAAATTCCAATTGTACCTTTTGTTTGTGTTGGGAATTCTTATATAAATATAAGAAATAATTGTGCCATAGTGAATCATTTTTCCATGTAAATGTATCTGATGCACCAGAATCCTGCTGCAACCTTTGAATGAGAGTCCATGCTTTTTCGTCATTCTTTAATTCATCCCTTGCTTCTATTATCCAATCAGGTTGGATGATCAATATAGCACAAAGAAAGGCCTCAACACCTTCATCCTTTCTTGAGAGTGCATCTGCCACAACATTTTTCTTCCCTTTTTTATAGACGATTTCAAAATCATAACCCAATATCTTGGTTACCCATTTTTGTTGTTCTTCTGAAGATAGTCCTTGTTCCAAGAAGTATTTAATACTATCATGATATTTTTTGACCTTGAAGTGCCTACCTATTAGGTAAGGACACCATTTCTTCAATGCATGTAGTATTTCCATCATTTCCTTCTCATAAATGGGTTTGTGTAAGTCCTTTCCCTTGAGTGGTCGACTTTCAAAAGCTATGGGCCTTCCTTCTTGCATTAGGACAACACCAATTCCATTTCCCAAGGCATCACATTCCACAATAAAGGTTTTTGTGAAGTCTGGAGTGGTCAAGACAAGAGATTTTCACATCACCTCTTTAAGTTGTTCAAAATATTTAGTTGCCTCTGGAGTCCATGAAAAATCATCCTTCTAAGTTAGTATCATTAAAGGTGCTTCTATTCTTCCATAATGCCGAACAAACTTTCGGTAGTAACCTGTCAAACCCAAAAATCCTCTAAGAATCTTCAATGTTTTCAGAATTGGCCAATCCATCATGGCCTTAATCTTGTTAGGGTCTACCTTGACACCTTCATGAGATACAGTATGACCCAAATATTCTACCTCCTTCACTCCAAAGAAACATTTGGATGGTTTGGAATATATTTATTGCTCCTTTAGTAGTTGTAGCACCTTGTCAACATGTGCACATGATCCTCCCAAGACTTGCTATAAATTGGTATATCATCAAAAAATACTAACATGAGTTTTCGAAGAAAGGGCTTGAAAATGGAATTCATCAACCCTTGGAATGTGGAAGGTGCATTTTTAAGGCCAAAAGTCATGACCAAAAATTCATAATGGCCTTCATGAGTTCGGAATGCTATTTTTGGGATATCTTCTTCCTTCATTCTAATCTCGTGATACCCTGAACGGAGATCCAACTTTGTGAAATAGATTTCTCCATGTATTTCATCTAACAATTCATCAATGACGGGAATAAGAAACTCATATTTAATAGTGATCTTGTTGAGCTCTCTATAATCTAGACACATACACCATGAGCCATCTTTCTTGAATATCATTACCACCGGTGCGGAGTAAGAACTTTGGCTAGGTCTAATGATGTCAGCCTCTAACATTTCTTCAATTATGCACTCAATTTCACTCTTATGAGCATAAGGGTATCTGTATGGCCTGATGTTAGGAGGAACACTCCCAAGAATTAGGTGAATATCATGACCATGATTTCAAGTGGGTGGAAGACCTTTGGGAATATCTTCAAATACTTTGGAATTCTTATCAATGATCCCTTGGATATCTAGAAGAATAGATGGCTTAGATTTTTGAACATCTAGTGAGCATAGTTGTGAAATAACACCTTGATGCCCCCTTTTCAATAATTTTGTCATGCCATTAGAGCTTATCACCTTACTGGGTTTCCCTGTGATACCTCTTAACTCAATTTATTTTTCTTCCAATGAAAATTTCATGAAAATCTCTTGAAAATTAAAAGCCATCGTCCCTAATGATTGTAACCATTGGATTCCTAGTACAACATCAGCACCACCCATGGGTATAGCAATCATTGGACTATTCATTACATATTTCGCCATAGTAAGATTGGTCTTATTTCATTTTCCTGAGCAATTGATAGTTCCTCCATCTGCAATCATTACTTGAAACTCTGGCGCTGGATATACAAAGCAATTGAGATCTTTGGCTAATTTATAGTGAATGAAATTATGAGTACTTCCATAGTCAATTAGGACTATTACCTTTTTATTTTTGATATATCTTTTGATCTTGAGGGTTTGAGGGGTGGTAATTCCAGCCAATGCATTACACGATATCATGGGAGTCAACTCTTCAAACGAAATAGCTTCTACGTTTTAATCTTGAGATGATTCTTGTTCTTGTTCTTCTTCCTCTTCACAATCTATGTAGAATAATTTCTTCTCACCACACTTATGTCCCTTACTATACTTGTTGTCAAAATTAAAGCATAAACCCTTTTCTTTTCTTTCCTCCAATTGTTGAGGTGTCAACCTTGTAGGTTGAGGTGTTTTAGAAGAAGGAGCATTATTCTCTCTATAGTTGTTAGGATTGGTTCTTCTAGTAGCCATAGCCATATTTTTACTTTCAACATTTCTTGCCACCCAAAATGAATTCTCTAATGATTTGGGTTACCAAAGGTGAACCTCATGTTGAATTCTATCCTTTAAAGTTCCTATGAATACATCAATCAAGTGCTCATATGGAATATCTGTTACCTTTATATTCAATCTTTGGAAGTTCTCAATGTGCTCTGTAACTAAACCCTTTTGCTTGAGATTTATCAATTGACTAAAGAAGGTATTGCTCCTTGTATCCTCATAGTGTTCTATCATTTCTTCCGTGAAAATTGTCCAAGTGATGAGTGATTTGCGAGAACAAACCCATCGATACCATACAAATTGATTGGGTTCTAAATATAAAGAATAAATTCGTACCTTTTGTGTATGTGGCACATTATGTAGATCAAAGAATTTCTCCATCTGAAGTATCCATGTGATTGGATCCTTTCCATCAAACTTCCTCATGTCGATCTTAGGAACATGGTTGGTCTTTAACCCAAAGTTGGAGTTTCTCCATTCTTGATTCATCTTCCTTGTGTCCTCATCATGAATTTCATGGGACACATTTTCAGTTTTAGGTGTCCTCTTTATTAGGAATTTTTTTATTCCTTCCATGATCTCCCTTTTTAAACCATCTATCTTAGTATCCATTATTGTCTCAAATCTAGCTTTAGTTGAATCCATCATCCCTTGTAGTTCATCTTTTGTCACTGTATTCTTTTGTAATTCATTTATATCCCTACACATTTCGTCACCTTCATCAAGAGTCCAAGTAGGACTTTCTGGAAGCTTATTTAGTGTAGAAGTTCCCTTTTTGGGTGGCATGTTGGCCAAGTATCACTTTTGAACCTTGATTTTGAGGTGATTCTTCTAGACAATATTTCTTCTACTGTATCTCCAAAGTTTTGGCCCTTCTAGGTATGAAACTTTATTTTTTGTAGTTATCTGATATTTATTCTTTGCAATGCCATAGGTCTGATAAAAATTCGATGTGCCAAGTGGAATTTACAGTAACTTCCCCACAACTTGTTTATTTTTTTCCTTTCCAAGGGATCTCACTTCTATAGTGTGTCTCGCACAAAATAATTGATATAAAATTCTGAAACTCATATCAAAAATACTAAAGAATGTCCACTATCCAATGCAATCAGTCTCACTCAATTTGGATACTCTACGAAGACGTTATGATAGTTTTACCTGGAACACCTTCTTGAGACTAGTCAATAGGACTAGTCATATACCCTATCTTCCATAGGGTGTATCTACAAATTTAAGATGACCCAAAATCTGAAATTTTTACCAAAAATACCTTAATAATTTATGTGAATAGCCTCTGGGCTTCAGGTTCTGAAACGTTACATAAAAAAATTTATAGTGAAAATTCTGCAACGACTCAGTTCAAGATGATTCCATAACCCTATCTTGCACAGGTTGTATATCCAAAATTATAAGGCCTAAGGAGCTTAAATTTTAACCCAACAAACATTGATCTTTCTAATAAATATCCTCCAAGCCGTTCCTTCTAAAACATCGTAGAAAAAAAGTTATAGCAAAAATTCCAAGGTGTCTCAGATGTAGCAGTGAAACCCCAAGACCTTGAGATTTGATACCATATGTTAAGAACCAAATATCAATATAGCATAGAAAAACCTTAGAATAAGCACTCAATGCCTTGAAAAAAAGAAAAATTCAAATATTAAGCCTCTTCAAGGGGTAAACCTCCTTATGCCCACATAAATGTACAATTACCAGATGATTCAAAATGAAAATGTCTCCTTGGTATATATAGAAGACTAGGAGGTATAATTACAACTAATGGAATAAATCCGACATAAATAAAAGAACATTACTAATGTAATATGTCCCAATTAAGGGGTAATGAGCCACAATTTAGGGCTTAACAATTGATAAATATACCAACACCATATTTCTATAGATCTAACTCATGCAGAATATCCCATGTAGGAACTGGTCTCTCTAGGGAGAATCCTCAAATCTCTATTTCCATTCCTCATGCATACATCAAAATATAACTATTCAGAGAAATAATATATACCTTTTGAACCAATGGATGGATCTGATGTATCTGAGCACTCTAGACCTTCCTGGGAGCTTGATCCCAGAATATAGAACCTCTACACCTTTATCTTCTCAAGTTTCATGGCTTTATCAGCATGTAGTCACCCTATACAAAGCCAACCCGCGTACGTACTCACCCTATACACAGACATCCTGCGTATGTGTATGCACCCTATACACAACCAACCCACGTACGTACACACCCTATACACAACCAACCTACGTACGTGTACTCACCCTATACACAAACAACCTGCGTACGCCTCAGAAAATAGGGTTTACTCTAAATCTGAGAATTTCACCGTCAACCCTTCATGCTACCTCAACCATTCGCCACTTTAGATGTATCCACAAGTATTTACAAGAATCTTTACACAAGAAAATAAATAAACAATGTGTAAAAGTGTGTTTTTTTTATGAGTGAGCTTTGCCTCTTATTTATATCATCATGTAGCCTTACACTTTCCTTGTTTTAGGGATTCTTCATTTAAAATAATTTCTTTTGCAAAGCACTTTGGCCCTTGGGGGCTTCTATAAGACTCATGAGGGTTTCTCCAACTTCATATGGTCATAACTCTTTAATCGTGAGGAGTTATGTGACGTTCCACATACCACCGGAAATGGCATGACAAGAAATATCTATATATGATAGTTTCATTGAAAAACTCACTATCCTTCATATCATGATTCCATAATTAAGCATGGGTTCTTTAACCATACTTCTAGGATAACTCAATCCACAAAGCCTCTTCCCATGAGGGATTTCACCATAAGGGGACCACTTTGGAGTTCATCCATCTATACTTATTATCAACCATGACAAGACAATAATGAGTCATATTTACATCAAACAAACTTCAATCCATTAACCAAAAATTTGTGCTACCGGGCTTTATTCAAGGGTTGACATCAATGAAAACCAACCTTAATCAATAATATCCCCCTTTGGCATTGATGGAAACACTCTGATGCAATACTGAAATCATATCACTCATGCTCCCCCTAGAAACATGCCTCTGTCCTCTGCATCTGATAAATCTTCTCCCCCTAGATCCATGTCTCTATCCTCTGCATCTAATAAATCTGCTCTCCCTGGAACCATGCCTTTGTCCTCTGCATCTGATAAACATCTCCCCCTTTATCATCAATGGCAGAGGTATCTTTCCATCTGGGGTTGCTCCCCCTGACTGAACTGTGCTTTTATGGTGCTTCCTTGTGTACATCTAAGACATATAAGATAGGCATTCAAAAAGAATTCATTTTGGAGTAGAAATAAGTCCAAGTATATAGCGAAGATATTCAAAGTCTTCCTATGGAAGTGGTTTTGTAAATATGACTACCGCTTATTCTTTTGTGCCCACATACTCAACTCTGATGTTCTTTTCTGCAACCTGCTCCCATAAAAAGTGATACTTGATTGGAATGTTCCTTGTCTTGGAGTTCATCGCCAGGTTCTTTGAGATATTGATGGCGCTTGTATTATCACAATAGATTGGAATGGGCTCATCATACTCAACCTGTATATCTATCAGAGTTTGTTTCATCCAAAGAACCTGTGTACAACATGATGCTACTAGAATATTCTCTGCCTCAGCTATAGATAAAGATACTAATGACTGTTTCTTTCTTAGCCATGATACTAAATACTCACCCAAGTAGAATGCTACTCCACTGGTGTTTCATTGGTCATCAATAAAACTTTCCCAATCTGCATCTGTGTAGGTAATAAGTGATAGGTCCTTTCCTTTTGGATACCATAATCCAAACTCTTATGTTCCTTTGAGATATCTGAAAATCCTCTTCACTGCTAATACATGTGATTCCTTTACTGCTTCTTGAAATCATGCCACCTGTCCAACTGCCTGCATTACATCTGGTCTGGATGTTGTCACATATAGTAGGCTTCCAATCATTGACCTACATTACCTCTGATCTGTAGACTTCAAATCATCATATTTGCTCAATTTTCAACTGGTTTGCATGGGAGTGATAATTGGTTTGTACTCTTCCATTCCGAACCTCTTTAGCATTTCTATGATATACTTGGTTTGAAAAATAAAATTTCCTTGGTTTCTTTGATGTATCTGAAGTCCCAGAAAGAAATATAGTTCTCCAAGTAATGACATTTCAAATTCATTCTGCATATCTTTTTCAAATTTATGGCTTAACCTGTCATCATCACTACCAAAAATAATATCATTAACATAAACTTCAACTAATCAAATATTACCTTGACT
Organism: Picea sitchensis; assembly: GCA_010110895.2. Lineage (NCBI taxonomy): Eukaryota > Viridiplantae > Streptophyta > Pinopsida > Pinales > Pinaceae > Picea > Picea sitchensis. Next base: position 10,059 of record SNQJ01S0175505.1, on the reverse strand, counting down.
TACCTTGATGTAGAGGTTGTTGTCTACACTTCCTTTTCTAAAACCCGCTTGATGTAGATATTTATCCAGTCTAGAGTACGATGCTCTAGGAGCCTGTTTTAGAACATAGAAGGCCTTCTTTAATTTGCACACATGGTTTGCATTCTCTGACAACTAAAATCCTTCTATTTGTTCAATGTAGACTTATTCTTCAAGTTCCCCATTCAAAAAATATGATTTTACATCCATCTGATACATTTTAATATTTTTGGAGCATGCATAAGCTAAAATCAAACGGATTGCTTCCATTCTAGAAACTGGGGCAAATGTCTCTTCAAAGTCGATTCCTTCAACCTGTGCATATCTTCACATGTACTTTAAAACACTTGGAAACTTTCCTTTTGGTTAATTTTTATTACCTTGTACATCTTAATTAACTTTACTTATTCCAACTATGGATTCTTTTTTTGGCTTGATACTTATTTACGTGCACTTTTAAAGATACCTAGAAACCATGCTTTTTAATTACATTTTCTTATATATTCACACTCCTCCCTTAGTTATGTCAATACATGGAAGCAGAGATATATTTTATTTGATTATATAATTTATATTTAATTATATATGTTAAAAATTGTGACATGGGTTTGGTTATGGTGGTTAAGTAGTATGATTGTTATCTTTTTTTATCGAGGTCCATTTTAGCAAAATGACATGTATGTCCTTTGTGATAAGGTTTAAAGAGTAGACATCATAGAGCATAAAGTTTATCATTAATGAAAGTTAGTTATATATCAAATAAATTCAATCATTAAATTAGTTGTATCATTAATGTGGAATTTTATGGGTTTTTACTCCTTCATTCACTGTGTGAATTTATTCATGGATGAGAGAATTCATGAAGCGACTCCCTTTCAGAGAACTATATTGAGCATTTATTTTAACCACTTTCTGTAATTGACATTAAAAACTGAACTCACAACTAGTCTTTAGCTATTTAAAGTTCATATAAGTTCAAAAGTTTAGCAAAGTTCAAAATCAATAGAATTTAATCAAGTTTATTGGTTATCCCTACCCTTATGCCGAGGGATTATTGTTTCCATATTTTTCTATGATTTATAGATGTATCAAAAAATTTGACAAATTAACCATAGGTTAGTCATGTCTAAAAAAAAATGGTATTTAAACATATTCTTTTGTAATAAGAGAAAAAGGTATTTTCTATCTTTGACCATGAATACAAAAATGAAATAAATATTGTATCACTCTAGGGTTAGGAGTAGGTAGTTTAAAATCCCTCACCTAGGGTTAGGAGTAAGTGGTTTAAATCTCATCACCTACCTATTTGTGCATATCACTTGGAGGGGCTAACCTATTGTTTTATATTAAATTATTAAACCTGAATTGTACCATATTTATTGTTTTTTCCTCAAGGTGGGTAGAGAGAGTTACTTAAGGTTTGAGTAAATAAATATAAGATTTAGTTGATACCAATACCAGGTAAGTAACATTTATGGAGAAATTATGTTTATTATTAATATTTATGTGTAAGGAACCTCCATCCTTTACTTGTTTGAAATATTTAGATTGTGAGGCCCTTGTCTTTGTTTGTGAATTATTATGGTAGGACAATGGATCTAGAAGTATACATTTTTTGAATTCTTTTAGAGTAGTTTAGTATTTGTGCATTGCGATAGATATAGAGCCTCATTAAAAATATAGGATTTGTGCTAAAGCATTGAAGTCCAAGAATTCCTTATAAAACATTTTTAGGCATTCATTTGCATTGGCTCTTCTACTTGTTGAACCAAAGATCTACTCCTTTTGTATAGTTTATAACTAATGTTCTGAGAAAATTTCATTTCAATACTTAGTTGGAGGGCTTTAGACACAGTTAAAAAGGTTGGCATTGTCTCTTACCTTATAGATTAGCAAGCTCTCAATGATATACTATGAATGGATAAAACATAAGGGTTTCATTAAGATTGTACATCATTTTATATATACGTTAGATGTATGTAAAACATGATCTATTTACATTAGATTTTAAATCATTCTATAATACAAGTTAGATTTATGTAGATCATGATCTATTGATATGAAGCTTTGTATTTTCCAAATTTGGTCCTCATTTTGCATTTCATGGAACAAAATTTTTATTCACTAAGTATATGTGAGTTGTATCTTGTATTTTTATTTTGTTTCATTCAATGGATTATAAATGGATGAGGGTTTCCAAGTATATATAGGTTTTTAAGGGGGTTTTCATATTCTATTAATCTATTTATGATTTGGTTTTGTTAAATGCTCCTATATTAGTTTTTTTTTCTTGGCAATAAAGAGTTGAGTCTTTAGGAAAGCATGAGTAAAGCATTGCTTCAATTCAAGGTACCTTGTTTCTATTAATTCCATTCAATACATGTCCAATTCATTGTGTCTCTCACTCTAATGGCATTGAACTTCTCTTTGTTTGTTGATGGATATGCCTGGGATGTTTAAGTTGTGTAGTTACCAGATAGGATGGAAACCATACTAGGGTAGGCATTATGGGAGATCCTGAAGAAGAAGAACTATTTTCCTTGTGAATTAGAATGATGAAAGTAGTGCTTAGGTTTAGTTTTGCGTAGAGTCCAAAAATGTCTTCAAAATGCACACATAAAAGTTTTCAGGTATGGCTTCTCCTCCTTACTTCTGTCAAAAATTGTCGGTATATTTTGAATTGTTCATTTACTTTTGAGAAGAGTTTTCCATACTCTATATCAATGGTATAGTATTTGAGAAGAAAAAATGAATATGGCCCACCTAAAAAAAAAATAAAAAAATCATTAGGGTTTAGTACTTCTTGATTCCTATGAACTCTACCCAATAGTTCTAAAAAAAGAGTTTTGTAAAATGGCTAAGGTTGTTGTAAATTGGGTATTTATCTAAAAAAAATACTTAAATAGGAGTTTTTTAATGCATATATATTATCAACGCTAACATATTTTATTCAACCTAAATACAATGTCTCTATTTAAGAATAAATGGAAATAGTTTTCTATGGACAATAGGCTAGAGAATGTCATTTTCATTTTTTTTAGATGTTGATTTGAGAAACATGTCCCAAGGTTTGTTATATAACATAGGATTCCTTTCGTTTAAAATTTGGGTTTGAGGGAAATTTATTTATTTTAAATGGTGGGTTTGAGGGAAATTTATTTTTCCAAAATTGTCCAGGACCTGCACTTAGCCACATCCCTTATTAATTGTTGTTCCATTCGGGGGGGGAAATGAAGTAAACCTATTGGTCACTTTACCTTAGAAATCATGATAACAAGGATGAATCTATATATTCCACAAGGTATAAATAATCATTATTTATTCATTGATATGGTAGGAGATACAATTATGTGCATATAAATACACATTGGGATGATAAGTCATGTCTTTGGTAAATGTCATGAATTATCACTATTATATAGACTTATAATTATCACATTGTAATGACTATATTACATAGTAATTTTCTTATAACTATTATTACATCATAATAAATTGAATACACTTTAGGTATATTACAAGTCTCCCACCCTTAAAATTGCTTTGTCCTCAAAGCATAGGGAATGAGAAACTCTTCTGGTAGAATGAAAAATATTTGTAACTTCCATCAATTAGATAAATTTGAGGACACAAGGATATATGATGTTTGAAGCCTTTGACAATATCGACACATCAAAAAATAATCAATTCATCCTTGAGGTGGATTCTTTCTAGAACTCTTTGAATATAAGATTCTAGATACGATCTTATTTGTTGTTGACTTCAAGGCACATAGATATTTGGATGCTTCGATATGTAAGTACACCATTGACTCTAGTTAGGAACCATGGGATATTGGTATGTTGATTCTTTCTCACTACGAATTTGGTGATATGGGTGTCAATATGGTACCCTAATAAGTTTATCCTTCTTAATCGTTGGTTTAGTCTTGTCATGATTTACTTGAGTCATCATGATGGTATCTAATGTTTTTGTATTTACTAGTGTGACAACACCCTTTGATTGATCTATGACTTCATCAGTAGTGATCAATGGTATGTCAACCTTCACTAAAACTATGGATGTTGCTTTATCACTGAATTGTTTCTTGAACTTGAATTTTGGAAACTATTTCAGTGATAATACTTTATTAGTATTTGCACTTTATTTTTTAGTTATGATCCCTTCTATTGAGGTCGCTTCTCTTCAATGTCAACTTTTGGAGGCTCTTCCACTAACACAACTTCATTGATAAAAAAAAAAAATTGTCCATGTTGATTGCATCAGTGTTAGGGGCCCTATGCATGTTTTGGGATTTTCGTTGTGCCTTATTCTCTTTCTCTAACTTATTTATTTCTATTAGTAGAGTTTTATTATCATTTCTCAAACGAGAAATTTCATCATCTTTGGGTGATAGTTTTTTTTCTAATATTTTCAATATCTCTTTTGTAAGTAATTTTTGTATAGTGATAGTTTTTTTCTAATATTTCACATCTCTTTAAAGTAATTTTTGTAATGTTATTTTATTGTTGCATATATTTTTAATTAGTTTTTGAAGTTTCAAATTTCTATATATCTTGCTTCTTTGATTCCCGTCAAATGTGCACAATTTCTCCGTCTATGTTGATATGGATTTTTTTTTCAAATATCTAATTTCCCCTTCTAAATAATTATAACCTTGTTCTTGTGATCCCTTTTCCCCTTGTACTATAGTATTTTGTATATGTTATATATATGGGGAAACATTTTAAAATAAATTAGAATATGTCCCAATCTCTAACTATATCTGAGATTTGCAGTCCTGCCATAAAAACCAAGCATATGCCAATTTATCCCAGTGCATTGATGCAATTATAATCTTCTATTACTAATCAAGTATGTTATAGGTAATGATCCTAAGCCATTATGCAAGGATAATCACTTATTTTGGTGTCTTTTTCAAACTTTTTCTCAGTGAGGTATTTCTTCAACACTTTGTTGCTCTCTACCTTTTAGATGTGTTTATATGTGTGTATGTAGCAAATAACAGAAGAGATAACCATGGAACATACCTCAACCATATGCAATAATATAGACAATACAAAACATCTCAATCTTTCTTTATTCATAAAATAGAGAAACTCGCTACAATGAAGATGTCGATCCGAATGCTCAACAGATGGCCAAGAAGATAGACAATAGATAAGAGCTGCTACAAAATTCTCTCACATAAAAGATGCCTCCAAAGGCTGAATGAGAAATGAAGATCAATACAAGCAGACGAATTCCAAACTTCCAAATTTAAGAATGCCACGTCAAGCAATAAACCTCAATAATTGCCTCAAAAGTGTCCAATCACCCTAATAATATACCAACTGATATATCGAGCAACTGTAAGAAAAACCCAGATGTACAAATTCCAAAATCCTCCTACACATTCAGATATCCTAAATCCCCACTTAATGGTTTGCCCCACTAGATGATTGAAACCATAGATAATTCATCCCTGCTTCTAAAAGTGTCCAATCTCTCTAATAAATATGCCAACTGATAGATCGGTAATGGTAAGAACAACCTGTGGTCTCAATCTCCAAGATCCTCTCTCAATCTCTCAGATCCAAATCCCCACTGACAGTGGTCCCATCGATGATCAAACTCCTAGATAATTCGCCCTGATCAAGGAGGTCTCCAAATGCTCCAAACTCTCCATAAATATAGATCAGGAAACTGCAAGTCATCAGGGTAAAGTCTCAGGGTCAGATACATGAAGTGTAACCCTCCAAACGGACTAGATCTGGATCTCAAAACGCCTTCCTTCTCTTCAATTAGCCCAAGATTCCAACAAAGAACTGAGCTATAAACTTATTCCCTCAGAAAGCACTAGATTTGATTTCCAAGGCCCTGCAATGAAAAACTAAGTGATAGAATCCTCAACGGACTTGCCAATCTCCTACAAATTTAATCTTATCTCCAAAGATGGTGTGCCCTCTCTCTATCTACACAAACAATTGATGTGGAATCCTCCTGCAAATAAGTAGATATGGAACTAGAATGATGTGGAATCCTCCTGCAACCGAGTAGATCTGGAACTAGAATGGAGTGGGAGAGAATTGCATCTCCGAAACCAAGCTTAGGACAAGATAGGTGGAATTCCTTTCAACACTGACCGTCCTCTAGGGTTTGTTATGTCGTTCCCCAAAAAACTCCCAATATTGGGCTCACGAATAGCCAGAAATCAAAAATAAGATCATACATGGTAACGATGAGTAGATCCCTTTTCCTTTCCTTTATAATTTTTAGTTCACCTTGTCCCTCCAAAGTGACTTCTATTTTATTAATATTTAATTAATTAATTAATTTAAATCACTTTTAATTAATTAAATTAAACTTTTTACCTCTCAAAATCTCTTTATCTCTCCTTGCGGCTTCCCTGCCACCAAAGTCACTCTGCTTATCCCATCCTTTAGTGCTTCTCCTATCTCCAAATTTGTTATTAATCAGAGAGGTTCCTCCAAGTAATGTGCCCAAAATTCCTCTTCAGTGATTTAATTAACTTATAGCTCAAAATAGTCAAAATCATGGAAATCGGCAGGAATGGAAACTAAACCAAATCCAACCTATGAATGGCTCATAATGATGGAATATGATGATAAATGCTAACTGCCCCACAATGCCTCTCAAATACTCCAGTACTCGCTATAACATCCATCCGCTCTGGGTCATCATAAGTCTCGCCTGTGATGTCCTAAAGTGGGGGAAGACATGTCTCGCCAGGGAAATTGCTTGTCCTCAAGAAACAGCCAAATCCACTCAAATAAAATGCCAGATCCTATGTCCACTGCGGCAATACACAAAGGGAACCCTCAAAATACTTAACAATAGTGCACTCCACCCCTAGATCCCATATCAAGAAGTGAACCTAATACTGGGCTAAGCATAGGTCCCGGAAGATATCGTCCTGGTGGAACTCTTGCATATGACACATGGCTTCATCTCGTAATGATTCCATCCTCCAAATCTATAACAAGATCCACATGGTATCCATCAGCTGTATAAGTTGATGCCCTCGGACGAGGTGATGTAATACCTCCAGGATAAATCTAGCAATGCGCCTCGAATCAAGATCAATGGAAAGTTAGAATAACTTTTCTCTACAATGGTCCACTCTCCCCTACCGGTCAATGAATTTCTAATCCGCATCAACTTAGGTCCCATGCTAACCTCTCACAAAGATCTCTGAGGTTTACATCAGACTACTGACATGATCAAGTAGTCTCTATACATCCTCAATCCTCCTCTCTTGGATCCTCAAACTTAAATACCTGTGACCACCAAACTTGTTGTCCAGAATCAGATTCAGAAGGCATGTTCAGAAGAAGTACTATCCAAATATCCATGCCCTATCATGATGATCATGTGAAAGGAAGGGTCTCACTTCATAGGACAGGCTCCAAACCACTCCCAACCAAACCAAGGTGGAGTGTGTGTGGCTCTCTGGTGCAACCTTGGTCAACATGAGCATCATGTTAACAAAACGTACTCCTGGGTCCCATGGAAAGCTTGGAAGTTTATCACTTCCAATCTCCTCTAATTTCTCATGTGTGAAGCTAATCACTGTCAGAAGCGCTCTGTGCTCATCTGTTGTCACCTGGTCTATGATTCTCACCATCATGCACCAAGTCTCAACTATCTGTCTAACACGGTCCACCTATGACCTGTTGTATGCCATAAAATCACTCCTATCATGAAGTCTCAGCCTACTCACTCTCCATGCCCTCAGCCACGGCCTATCCCTCCTTATGCTGTTGTCTATGATAAAAGTGTCAATACGGGCTAATAGAAACATTTGCAGCTGACTGTAGGACTGAAAGGCATCACATGCTTTGGTCAATTCCAAGGATTCGACCAGAAGCTCATCCATCGGTATCCATGATAACTGCTCGCCTGTAGTCATCACTAAACCCCAATCATCAAGTACAATCAAAAGAAACTCCTCCAACTGCTGGTAAACCACTCTCCATCTCCCCTCACCCAGGAAACTACTAAAATGGTGAAGGTGAGGTCTCAAAATCATATGTTGTTGCAAAGGAGTGGCACCTGCATGCTCCCCTAAGTGTGTCTCCTCCCTGCCAGGCAGTGCACCCCTCTAAATCCCACCATACATCTCAACATGTTTCTATGAGCTATCCCTCATCACTGTATGCTCTAGCATACTCCTGTCATCTCCCACAAACTCATGTTGCATCACAGATCCTGGGCGTACGGCTGGATCAATCTCTATATGGAGATCAACCACTCCCAAGACACAAATGGAAGTGTCCCCCATAAACTAGTGTTCCTTTGCTAGATCATCAACATCCTTTGTCAACGTGACTGACTGATACATCTAAGTGTCCACTAAGATAGATGAAGTGGATCTCTGATGGATCTCCTCAGGAGACTCATATGTCCTAGACTTTGATTCTTGAAGGGTGGTATGTGTGCCTCTCAAGAATCCCCGAGTGCTTTCCAACTCCTGACTAAGTTGGTCCATCTCCAACTCCTACTCCCTCAGAGCCTCATGATACATCTCACCAACCCTCAATAGATAATCCATGTCTGTAAACAACTACTGGTAGTCAATCCTCATCATGGATACTCTCTCCCGGAGAGTGTGAAAATCATGCATGGAAAATCCTCCATCTGAGCTACCCTGTGCCACTGATGCTCTCCAACCGTAATCTGCCATCACTACATGCATGTCATCAATACATCTAGTGGCTGCCCTGATCATAGTCTCACTAACTCCCAACTATACTGCTAAGTGGTGTGACTCCTGATCATAGTCATCCTGGGGTACCCCCTCATGTCTCTCACTCCTAGTGCCATCACTAACAACACTCTCTGCAGAAGATAAAATGATGAACTTCATGTTGTCTACTATGCCACTAGGTACTCCTATATGCCACTGCATCCCATCACTAGATGCCATCTCCCCCT
>SNQJ01S0175504.1:0-19962 GCA_010110895.2 Picea sitchensis | reverse complement strand
GTTCTAAATCATAGAGTTAACATATTACTTATTTCATCATGTTATCTAGATTTATCATTGAGCAAATGTAGAAGAATTGTGTAAATGAAAATCAATGAAATTATGCTAAAACGAATTTGTTATTGTGTATGTATAAAATGAAATATTAATTGTTTAACATCCTGGATGGGTGTTACAGTATTCATTCTCTCTCTTCTATGAGGTAAAATCGTGTACATATGATCTTCTTTGCATCCCCAACATTTGATTGTTGGTCTTCCCCTTTTCCTAAAGGAGTCTTCTCTCTTGGACTCATATTTAGCAGACTAATCTTGCTGATTTTTATTAGGGCTATTTTTGTTGAAAAGAGGTTTGAATCATTTCTTTCTTTGATCAGATTTCTCTTTCTTCTTATCCTTCCAAGACTTCTACAAAGATTATCTTCCATTTCCTTTCTCATATAGGTACTTAGACTTCCTGATTATTTCTATCAAAGTCATGGGTTCATCATATTGAATATTTTCTTTATAAAAGGATGGCATTCCACTTAAGAACCCTTGTATCTTCAGCTTCTCATATTTTATAAACCCTACATACTTCAGCAATTCCAAGAACTTATTTTCATATTCTTCCAAGGTCATGCTTCCTAATTTGAGTTCAAAGAACTCTTGCATTTTCTTGTCATAGAAATGTTATGAAAGGTACTCCTTCTGGAAATGTCTCTTGAATTGTTTCCAAGTGATCATGTTCTCATTAGTGTGCTCAACTTGCTTCAGTTGATCCCACTACATGACAGTCTTTGCATGCAAATGTTATGTGGTAATTATGGCTTCTAAGTTAGATGAATAGTTGTGCAATTGGAAATACTTCTTGATTCCCAACAATCAAGCTTCAACATCATCTTCTTTTTATCTTTCACCATCAAAGGATGATGGCTTGAGGTTCCTCAACTCTCCTTGCAAACTTTCCAAATCATGCCTTCTTCTTTGGTGCCTAACATGAGACACTTTTGGATTGCTTATGGAATATTCAAATGCATAAAACTTCCTTGTTGAGTAAGGAGGTGAGTGATGTCCATGAGTTCTTCTAGTACTCCTTGAATGACCATATATTCTATAGTTACCTCTTCTTTCATAATGTCAACCATCTTCCTCTTGTCTTGAGCTTGATCCATTCCTTTCCTACCTATGCTACCTATTTATGCTTTACATCACTTTAGCATTTATTTAATTTTTCTCTCTCATCAACTTCTCATTGTCTGTTTTATAACTCTACATTTCTATTTTCAGGATTCTCACAGTCTCTAATAATGTTTCTTGTTCCCCTTTGTTCTGGTGCCCATTGGATTTTGTCTCTACATTAATAACACTGATATTTTGACCCTTTGCTTCTTTCTCATGGCTAAAGGCTCCTACAAAGATTTCTCTTTCTTCTTATCCTTCCAAGACTTCTACAAAGATTATCTTCCATTTCCTTTCTCATATAGGTACTTAGACTTCCTAACGGTTTCTATCAAAGTCATGGGTTCATCATATTGAATCTTTTCTTTATAAAAGGATGGCATTCCACTTAAGAACCCTTGTATCTTCAGCTTCTCATATTTTATAAACCCTACATACTTCATCAATTCCAAGAACTTATTTTCATATTCTTCCAAGGTCATGCTTCCTAATTTGAGTTCAAAGAACTCTTGCATTTTCTTGTCATAGAAATGTTATGAAAGGTACTCCTTCTGGAAATGTCTCTTGAATTGTTTCCAAGTGATCATGTTCTCATTAATGTGCTCAACTTGCTTCAGTTGATCCCACTACATGACAGTCTTTGCATGCAAATGTTATGTGGTAATTATGGCTTCTAGGTTAGATGAATAGTTGTGCAATTGGAAATACTTCCTGATTCCCAACAATCAAGCTTCAACATCATCTTCTTTTTATCTTTCACCATCAAAGGATGATGGCTTGAGGTTCCTCAACTCTCCTTGCAAGCTGTCCAATTCATGCCTTCTTCTTTGGTGCCTAACATGAGACACTTCTGGACTGCTTATGGAATATTCAGATGCATAAAACTTCCTTGTTGAGTAAGGAGGTGAGTGATGTCCATGAGTTCTTCTAGTACTCCTTGAATGACCATATATTCTATAGTTACCTCTTCTTTCATAATGTCAGCCATCTTCCTCTTGTCTTGAGCCTGATCCATTCCTTTCCTACCTATGCTACCTATTTAAGCTTTACATCACTTTAGCATTTATTTAATTTTTATCTCTCATCAACTTCTCATTGTCTGTTTTATAACTCTACATTTCTATTTTCAGGCTTCTCACAGTCTCTACTAATGTTTCTTGTTCCCCTTTGTTCTGGTGCCCATTGGATTTTGTCTCTACATTAATAACACTAATATTTTGACCCTTGGCTTCTTTCTCATGACTAAAGGCTCCTTATCCTTCCTCCATTTCCAAAATCTACATTCTTATCTTGAACTAATATGTTTATATCTCTTAATTCTACAAAATGTGCAAGCAACCATTTTTGTTAGAATTTTGCATATTATAGAAATTGTCAATTAATTGTTGCAAGCTTTTTTTTTCTGCTTAATTCATGAAGAATGATATCATAGTTCTCCCAATTCTAATAAATCTAAGTTATTCTTCTCTAAAATAGCTTTTCAATGACTATTCTCTTGCCCAATTCTGAGTCTTGAGAAGAAAGTTATTAGTGGAAAAAACAACGAAGGAATATTCATTAGCACATGCAACATAGTAGCAACACTCAACAACCATCCAATAATTCCTTCATATTTAAACTTGACCATTGATCTAGTTTCCTTTTGGATTCAATCCTGACCATCGATCTTCTCACTGGTGTGCCATGCAACTGCAATGCACACCAGTCATCCGATCATTTCTTGATTAGATCTCAGTCGTTGATCTATCTTAATGGATTCACCATGGATCTAAGCCATATATCTTCTTCATATCGAGCTTCTGCGATCTCCAAGTTGTACCATGTAGTTCTGCAACACTCACTTTACACTTATACTTAGATTCTTTTCCATTATTTTCTCCACAGGTCTATGATACATCATGAGCCGTCGAATCCTTCTCCCTCAAGGTCATCCGATCTATGACACGTGGCGACCTCCTGGCCATTGGATCTATGACATGTGGTGATCTCCTATCCACTCGATCGATTCTCCATACTTAGTCATTTTCTCAGATCTCACCATAGGCAACGGTTCTATAGCACTTGCCTAAATCTTATATCTGTGACCTCGTCCATCTGACCGATTCTTGTTACTTATTCTATTTATTGAGATTTCACTGCAGGTCCACAGAACATCTCCATTCTACTGATTCCTTCTTGATACTTAGTCATTTCTTTGAGATATCTCCATTCAACATATTCTTCACACTTAACCAATTTTCGACATCGTATCGTGGGTCTGTGGGTCCACAACATTTCTTCACATACCCCCGACTCTCCGTCGTGCTCGCCACCTCTGCGATATCTTGATACTTAACCATTTGTCTAGATATCTCCATGCTCTATGACATCTTGACACTTAGTCACCTTCCAAGTTCTTGTCACGGTCATGGGCCTACAACATTTTCCCGATACATCTATATTTGTGATCTCATCCACTCGACCGATCCACTCTTGGGTCTGCGGGGTTTCCTGACTTCTTCACAAAACACCTATCCTCTGATGTTTTCACCACCTCCACGACATTTTGGGACTTATTTGACTTCCACTTCTTACCCCAGGTTCACGTGTCTGCGGGAATACCACACTTCTTTCCATACCTTAGATCCTCCATTGTGCCTCACCACCTCTGTGATATCTTGGGACTTAACAAATTTTACAACTCCTTTCATGCAGACATCACAAATGAGGTGTCCTCCATGCGGGCTTCTATTGATGTGGCACTAATATGGATGTTGATGAGGTTGTTATCGTGGTGTTGACATGGTTGGGTTGGCCCACCGGCATTGGGCCCTCTCCAAATATTTGATCTTAACTAATGATCTCCATATATCAACGTCTAATATTTAATTTCCTCTGGATTAATCAATCTTTCTCACAAAAGTTCATTTCCTTACGTGGGGTTCCATACTCTCATGTTTTCTTTTAATCCATATATCTTCACATTTTCTTTATAAACTCTTGGTATTTGTTTTCCCTTTACGAATGTGGGATATACATCTATACATCAACAGACGTCATTTACGTCGGCCTATGCATTCTTGATTTTATAGCAAGTCTTCATGACCCATTGTTGTATTTTACAGCTCTGTCTCTAGTCCATGTAGGTCTAGTGTTGAAACCAAGGCTCTTATCTCAATATGTAATGTATCAATCCACCAATAGGGCCAACAATGAAAATAAAAAGACTCATCTCAAGTCTTAGGTCAATCTATGATAACAAAAGTAATTCAAGAATGCATGCAGGAGATAAGGTAGCAGAACACACATTTAACAATAATCAATCTGAAACCTTAAAGAAGATTTATCATGCCATGCACAACCATATCTAACAAGAAAATATATTGGATATGTAAATCTTTAGAAAGGATAATCAATACATAGTGGAATTACATATATAAACAAAGAAACCATATAACAAAGAAATCACTTATCAGATAACAATCACCAATTGGCTACAAACCAAGGACGTTCCACCCAACCATAGAAATTGTTGTTCCAATTCTCAACAACAGGTCACCCCTAAGACAAGGCTATGAATCTGCAAGGACTAGTTCCAAGGATATAATCAGCTTCCCAAACCAGTCAGAACTCAAGCTCTCACAGGTTTCTCAGCACACACACAACAATCCATAGTACACCAGCTCTCTTCTCTCCATCCTACACAACCCAAGAGCATGGACCCCCTTCTCCGCCATGTAGTCCCTCAGGTTGTCCATATCCTTCCAGGGATCTAGTGATTTTGGACAAGAATATCCATGTTGGGACTCTTAGTACTCATAGCTATGATTAATTCTAATTCATGCCAATGCCTCTTAAGCATACAGGAATTACCGTATGGTTGGAATACACCAACAACTTTCTACAATCATCAACAATGGCTTCCTTCTTCAAAAAATCGTTCTTATGTTCTCCCCAAGAACCAGAATGAGTATGAATTTCCAAATCAACAACAAGGAATAAATCATGAGGAAGAAGAAGAAGAACCCCCCAAACCGCCCAAAGATGGTTTTATATATTTTCTTGGAATCAAGAACCACATGGAATTTTCCCCAAGAATCTCATGTAACTGGTTCTTTTTCTCAATAAAACTTTGAATATGGGTAAAATAAATTGTAATATAAATACTTAGCCCTTTTACCCCCCTCTCTCATGGAATCATAGCCCCTTATCTCTTGTCCTTATCCGTCTTGCAACCAACGATGTAATTTATTAATATGTATATCAATGTATTACATTTTCTAGGCTCTCCGACCCCTTTTAATTATTTAGTCACTTTGTCCTTTCATCAATTAAACAAAATACATTATTTAATATGGGGACTCAAAATTGGGGTATCACAAGTTGACATTCCCTAACAATTTGTATAGGGTTCCAATCTGAACTCCTTTCATTAAGATCATTGATCCCCTGACCATTTTGCATGTATCCTTCTAAAATATATTGTGCACTCCTACATCACTCATCTTGCTTATAGATATCAGGTTTCTTGACAAACCTGGAATATGTTGCACACCTAGAAGGGTTCTACACCTCCCATCCTGAAGTATTGGTCGAACTCTTCCCCGTCTAACATTTTTGGTTGTCGATTCATCTCCCAAGAACACATATCCCCCTTCATATATCTCATATTCACAAAACCATTCTTTGTGAGGTGTCATGAAAGGATGCTCTTGATTTGTTCAACCAAACATCATGATCCGACTGTGTACTGGTCGACGCCATATACACATTGCCTCCTTTATCCAAAGTAGTCTTTCTCTCAGTCGACTTCTTCTTGTCGAATCCTGTACTAACTTTTTTTTCCTTCGAATTGCAGTCTCTATTGTAATTCCCATCTCTACTGCATTTCTAGCATCTTCTCATCAACTAAAGAAGGGATTTAGATCTAACCTTCGACTTAGGCTTTCTACCAGAGAATTTGTCTTTATCTATGTCGATTGGTCAACCTCTCACCATCAAATCATATTTGGTCGATCCTTCCATGTTCTTCCATCTAATTTTTTCCAACAATAGAGATGCAACCACCTCTTTTAGCACTAGTGTGGTTGAATTACTCCCTATATCCCCAACTAAGATATCCTAGGAGTCTAGAAAAGAACATAATAGGTTGATACATTTCTCCTCCTCGGTGATTTTAATATCCACATACAATAACTGACTTATTATAATATTGAATGCATCAATATGCTCTATTATCGAGCTCCCATAACTCATCCTCAGAAGATACAGTTTCTTTTAAAGGAATAACTTATTTACTAGAGATTTCGACTGGTACAAGCTTCCCAACTTGTCCCGCAATTTCTTTGTTGAGTCTTCACCTGAGCCATTCTGTATCACTGAATCTGCAAGACAAAGTTGAATTGTACTCCTTTCCCTTCTCTAGAGTTTCTCACATTCTTCCCTCAACATACCTATCAGAATGGTTCATGGACATACCACTTCCCATTGTTCTTGATATACAAGGAGATCTTCAATTTTAAGCTTCCAAAGCTCAAAATTATGGCCATCAATTTTTTTTTATCTATCCTCGAACTACTTGTCATTCTTTCAAGAACAACTTTAAGGATTTCTAACTTTCAACTCCCACTAGACCTAGCTTTAACTCAGATCCAATATTTTCTCAACCTTGCTGTGATATGACTTGCACAAATCAATAGATAAGCTTTGATACCAAAGTATCAAAGCAGCTTAGATAAAGCTATGATACCAAATGATGAGAAATAAAGACTCGCACTAAACCAACCAGGAAAGAGAAGACAAATTTAAATAAGAAATAAATGACAATCACACAGTACACATAAGTGTTACCCTGGAAACCCAAAACTGAGAAAACCCACCATTCCTTGAACGTCTTTATCCTTGTCATCTTATTCATTCAATGAATAAAGAGTGACATGACTAACCTTGGTCTACACCTAAAACACAATCACCATCATACTCTCTTGCTTTACATAAGAACAACCTTGCAGCCAATTCGACGTATATCTACATGACCAACAACATCCTCTTAAAGGATTCATAAACTTAATACAATTACAATGTGCCTTATTTATAGACTTTACAACATGCGAAGCACCAAANTTTGATACCAAAGTATCAAAGCAGCTTAGATAAAGCTATGATACCAAATGATGAGAAATAAAGACTCGCACTAAACCAACCAGGAAAGAGAAGACAAATTTAAATAAGAAATAAATGACAATCACACAGTACACATAAGTGTTACCCTGGAAACCCAAAACTGAGAAAACCCACCATTCCTTGAACGTCTTTATCCTTGTCATCTTATTCATTCAATGAATAAAGAGTGACATGACTAACCTTGGTCTACACCTAAAACACAATCACCATCATACTCTCTTGCTTTACATAAGAACAACCTTGCAGCCAATTCGACGTATATCTACATGACCAACAACATCCTCTTAAAGGATTCATAAACTTAATACAATTACAATGTGCCTTATTTATAGACTTTACAACATGCGAAGCACCAAATCATGGTGCCCAAAAACAGTTACAGATCCATGCATATGATTGGCTACAATCCCGTGAATCTCGGGATTCTGTTATAGTAGACTTCAATCGGTTTACCAATCAACCTCCAGTCAGCCTTCAGTCGGTTGCCACTCAACCTCCTATTGGTTGAAATTTTGACTTCATGTCAATCACTTCGATTTTGAATTCCCAGACAATCACTTCAACCTTGTCGTAACCATCGACTCGACTTAACTCATCAATCGACTTTCTCCTAATTGATCCACCTCAACTAGACAATTGGATGATTGTTCTTTCACTATAAAGAATATAACAACCCAACACACTCTATCTTTTGACTTGATATCATAGAAAAATAGTCTCATACTAGCTCTATGTTGGAGGAGTAAATCAGAGAGCGAGGGACTCTTTTAAAATGTAATGTTTTTTCATACTGAAATACAAGTTTATGATATTTTCCAAGGAAAAACAAATATCTACATAGGTACATGGTTGGGATGCACACATATATCTACATCCTGATCCTCTATAGCTTCCAACCATTATTGTTTATCATCACACATGTATTCCTAATTATGTCTCGACCTGAGATTTTAGACTTGTAACACTAGCTATATTGACTTTCTAATTTATAACTTTTTGTATATAAAAATATTAATTTTTCATTTATAATCTTTGTGATATGAATTCTACTTGATATAAATAGTTTTGGAGTGATAATTATAATATTTATTTAATGTAATCATTTTGTACTTAATGTTTTTAATTTAATTTGGAATTATTATTTTATTTTCTCAAAAGTTTGTTCATTCATCACACACATATATTATATTAAAATTTATAAAACATTAATATTAAATTACAAATCAATCAATCATAGTTTTAGGGACCTAACCTCCCTAACCCCTCACGTAGGTAGAATAATATAGTTTCCGTGTAATAAAGCCTGACATTAGTTAATAAGGCATATTTAATAATGTGAACAAGTCTAATATAAGAAGACTTAATAGAAGCTTCTGCTTCTAGAAATATCTTCGAAGATAGAATTAGTATAAATAAGAGTAGGAGGCATGGGAAAGTATTTTCTTGAGAATTATTATAATAGAGTGTTTCTTTGTTGGAGGTTTCCCCCTCAAAAAGGCAAGTGAACATTGTTTTCTATCAATAAAGATACCATTTTTTATGTTGTGGTTCTCTACATTTTGTTGTTTCGCTGGTACTCGCTGCAATATTTATGTTTTTTGCTTATTATAATACATCTGGTACCTAAAAAGTGTTATCAGAGAACGTTCCTCTACAAAAACTATGGGATTTTTTTCAGGGTAGATATGTGTATTGTCGACATCTTTAAATCACGAAGATTTGTCACTCAATGGGCAAAACTGTGGCTAGGGAAGACTACACACAAGAAATACAGAAGTTTCATGGGATTACTTAGAAACAAACATTTCACCTTATTGGAAACCTTTGTAACCCATGTTGGTACCCTTCGAGTAGTATCGCATCAGACAGAATCTGTACATGGCCATCACTCCCACATACCATCAGGTATATCGGGAGTCCCCTAAGTCTCTTGAAAGCAACTCTAGATCAGTCGATCGACCGCCTGACTACTATAGTGACATTGAGAACAACACTCAAGAAGATACTCTCTAGTACCTCAGTAATTGGGTAGTACAGATAAGGGTACGGTCGAGCCTCCTTAGTTGGTGCCCTGAGATATTGGTCCAAGTACTATTCTTGGACCTTGCATGTATATCAAAGAGATATAACATAGGGAAAACCCTTATCTGTAGGAACCCTAAAAACCCTAACCCTTGGGAAAGGAAAAGAAGAGATCTATTGTAGTGCAACCCTGCCTCTTGTATTCTGGTTGCGAAAATTCTACACAATTTTTATTTTTAATAATTTGGGCAATTCATCATTGCAGTCTTCTTCGGGCCAGAGTATAACTTTGCAGGAGTAAAAAAAAAAGAGTATAGTGGTCCCACTGACACCCTTATTCGATACCTATCCCATTGGATTCCTCTCTTCACCCTAATCATCGTGGTACCTATCATTTTTAAGCCTCTTTTCTTCGTGTAACTAACCCCCTTCATGGCACCCTTATTTGGGAGTTATCCCATTGGATTCCCCTTTTCACCCTAATTGTCATGGTACCTATCACTTGTATGCCTTTTTTTCTATGGTTCCACCCACCCTTCCCAACACCCTTATTTGATACCTATCCCATTGGCTTTCTCTTGTCATCATGATCAAAGTGATATGTATCACGTATCCACCTGTTTTTCATTGGAACCACTCCCCATCCCAGACACCCCAATTTTCCAAATGGCCACCACTCGCACCCAAGAACTACATGCCGAAATAAAACAGAAAAAGTTAGAGTTTAACCATTTCGATGACCAATTATAGACCCAATTTTTCAAATTTGATGACTGATTTGACCAATTAGTGGGAAAATTTGACACCCTCAATGTCACTCTCAACCAATTGTTGAAATGCTCACAGGACCCCCCCTCCCTGAACAACCCTCTCAAGTAGATGGTGTTGACTCCTCCCATACTATGGTATTTAATTCCAACCCCTTTCATCATGACCCTTGTCTTCCCCAAGTCGAGGTCAATAAATTTGATGGTTGTGATCCCATCAGTTGGGTCACCCAAATGGAGCATTATTTTTCTTTGCATGGAATTACTGATGAGTTGGACAACCTTTGTTATGTTGTTCTCTATCTAGATATTGAACACAGGAAATGGTGGCAATGGCGTACAAATGCACACCAGGGGTATGTTGCTTGGACCCAGTTTTTTGCAGAGCTTTATGAACGCTTTGACACCGACACCCACTATTTAGGTCGTTTGACCAAGTTGAAACAGTTTGGCATAGTGGAAGACTTTATAACCGCCTTTGACCACTTGGATTTCAAAATAGAGGGCATGATAAATTCCTTCTTCAACAAATGTTTTATCAGTGGCCTAAAGTATGAAATCCAAGCTCAGGTCCTCAGGGATCGCCCCCAGACTTGGTTGGAATCTACTAAATGCACCAACGAATCAAAACAGGTTGTCTTTTCCCTGAACGGAAAACCCTATTTTCTTCGACGCCCTCAACCTACCAATCCTGCTCCTCATGCAACCCCTCTCAAGATACAAAAACTAACTCAGGCATAAATGGTTGAACGCCAACTCAAGGGTCATTGTTATAATTTTCATAACAAATCTTTTCATGGGCACAAGTGTAAGGAATAGAAATTTTTTATGGCCATTTATTAGGATGTTTGTTGAAGCTTCCCATGGGGAAGAACTACCCGAATAGATGATCCTACTCCGCCCATTGATCCACCTAAAGTTGAATCGCTAATTTTGTTGCATGCTCTCACTAGCTTCTCTACTCCCTAAAACCTCAAGTTAATTGGATACATTAAACATAGGAAAGTCATTATCATTGTTGGCATTGGCAACACCCATAATTTTATTCATTGTCGCGTTGCCTAGGAAATCAATTGCTATATATGTGTCATCAACAATTTTCAAATCATGATTTCCAATGGCATTTCCATGAAATATGGTGGGCATTGTGAAAATGTGCACCTACAAATTGGCCAATGCCACATGAAATCTCATATGTTTTCTATCAACATGGGTGGTTGTGACATTGTGCTCAATGATGAATGGTTATGCACTATGGGCCCCGTCCTCATGGATTTTAAGGAAATAACCATGTAATTTCAATACGAGGGACAATAGTATAAGTTCCAAGGCATCACAACCAACTCCCTTGAGATCATCAGTTCCCATCGAATGGAAAAACTCCTCAAAAAAGGTCATTCGGGCATTATTTCCAAACTCCATTCCATTCAAGCAGTTGTGACACCCTTTGTGCATCATGACCTCCAATCTATCCTCTCCCAACACCAAGTCATTTTTATCACTCTCTGTGGACTTCCCCCTTCCCATGGTTTTCATGATCATTCCATTCCTCTAGTCTCGAGCAACCTTCCTCCCAATGTTCTCCCTTACCATCATCCCTTTGCCCAAAAGAATGAAATTGAGAAAATTGTTCAAGAATTTCTCGAAGTGGGTTTTATCCATCCTAGTACCAAACCCTATTCTTATCTTTTGGTCATGGTACTCGATAAAGAAGGCACTTGGTGCATATGTCCAGACTTTCTCACCCTCAACAATTTCACGATCAAAGACAAATTTCACATTCTTGTCATTGATGACCTGTTGGATGAATTGAGTGGTGCTTAGTACTTTACTAAACTTGATCTTCATTCTGGATACCACCAGATATGTATGAAAGAGCAAGACATCCCCAAGATTGCATTTAGAACTCATGAGGGTCACTATGAGTTCTTGGTCATGCCCTTTGGCCTATGTAATTCTCCCACCACTTTACAAAGACTCATGAATCATGTCTTTTGTCCTTTCCTAAGTCATGTTGTCTTAGTTTTATTTGATGATATTCTCATCTATATTAAAACATGGAAATCCCATATTTCCCATGTGGATCAAGTTCTCCATCTACTCTCTTAGCACGAAATTTTCCTCAAACAGTCTAAATGTTCCTTTAGAGCCTCAGAAGTAGAGTACCTGGTTCATAATGTCGGCAAGGATGGCATACAGGTGGATCCTAAGAAAATTGAAGCTATGAAGGATTGGCCTTGCCCTAAATATCTTAAGAGATTGCATAGTTTTCTGGGTTTAACGAGCTATTATTGCAAGTTTGTTCAGAATTATGAAAAAATTACAGCACCTCTCACTGGTCTCCTTAAAAAGAATGCTTTCACTTGGACTCCAGCCCCTGATCAATCCTTCCACACCTTGAAAGAGGTTATGTGCATGACTCTTGTCCTAGAACTTCCCAACTTCACCAAGACTTTTGTTCTCGAATGTGATGCTTCAAGGAAAGGAATTGGGGCAGTCCTCATGCAAGATGGCAGGCCTTTAGCTTTCACTAGCAAACAATTTTTGGAGAGACATTTGGACCAATCAATCTATGAAAAGGAAATTATGGCTATTATGCATGTCGTGAATCTTTGGCATCCTTATCTATTTGGGAAATGCTTCCAAATTAAAAGTGATCATCAGAGCCTCAAGTATTTTTTGGAATAGCGAATTTCATCCCCAAAGAAAAAACAATGGGTGACCAAGCTATTTGGAAATGATTATGAGATTATTTACAAGAAGGGAAAAGAAAATGTGGTTATTGATGCTCTTTCCAGGAAGTATGAAGAAGAAGGGTCCCTCCTTTCCCTCTCCTTCATTGTACCATATTGGCTCCAATATGTTCACCAAAAATGGTTGCAAGATCCCGAAATTTCTCGCCTGATCGAACAATTGCAACACCATTCTCAAGCTTCTCCAAGGTACTCTTGGCATAATGAAGAGCTTCGCTACAAAGTTCGTCTATATGTAAGAAAACAATCACAACTTAAATCCATAGTGCTTTCTAAGCTTCATGCTTCACCCATAGCTGGGCATTGAAGGTTTACCAAAACCTATGAATCAATCAAACGTTCTTTTTTATGAGACGGTATGAAATGGGACATCTGAACCTTTGTCATTGAATGTGATACTTATCAATGCAATAAGGGAGAAACAATCAAAGCTCCAGGAACACTCCAACCGCTTATGATTCCCCCTGCTATTTGGAGGGATATTTCTATGTATTTCATTGTTGGTCTACCTAAATCAGGTAATAAGCTTGTCGTCATGGTGGTAGTAGATCGTCTTTCCAAATATGCTCATTTCTACACTCTTCAAAACCCATTCACCGCATCCACAGTGGCTCAAATTTTATGAATAATATATTCAAACTTCATGGCATGCCTCATTTTATTGTCTCTGATCGAGATCCAACTTTCACACGAAATTTTTGGCAAGGATGTTTTAGGCTCTAGGGCACCCACTTGCATCTCAGCATCGCCTATCATCCCCATACTGATGGCCAAACTAAAGTTGTCAACAAGTGTTTGGAAACATATTTGCAGTGTTTTTGCATCCAACAAATAAAATCAGTGGGCTTAGTGGTTACCCCTAGTTGAATGGTGGTACAACACATCTTACCATACTACTACTCGCATGACTCCTTTTGAAGCAGTCTACGAGAAAAATCTACCGTCATTTCTCTCAAACAAACCAGGTGTCTCCAAGGTTCAAAAGGTTGGCCACAATCTTACAGTCTAAGTGGCCATTCTCCATACCCTCATAGAAAATTTGGCCATGGCTCAGAATCGCATGAAGCAGCAAGCAAATCAGGGTCGTTCCGAACGTTAATTTTCTTAAGGGGTGTAGGTGTTTCTTCGTTTGCAACCTTGTAAGTAGACTTCACTCAAATATTAACATTGTTAGAAACTTGCTCCCAAATTTTATGGTCCTTATGCAATTCTCAAGTGAGTGGGGTCTGCGGCCTACTAGTTAGCTCTTCCCAGTCATTCTAAACTCCATCTTGTTTTTCATGTCTCATGCTTAACAAAAGTGATTGGAACTAAGCGCCAAACTTAAACCAGTCTCCCTGAGTTGGATGAAGAAGGTTCCATTTGGTTGCAGCCACAAGCAATCTCGGACCAATGAGAGCGTCGTCTCCGTCAGCAAACCTTTAAGGAAGTGTTAGTTCAGTGGAAATATACAACTCCATAAGATGCCACCTAGGAGTCGATCGCCATTCTGCAACAATTTCCTCATCTCAAGCCTTGAGAACAAGGTTGTTCTTCAAGGGGGGAGGGCATGTTAGAGACCTAACCTCCCTAACCCCTCACGTAGGTAGAATCATATATTTTCCATGTAATAAAGACTGACATTAGTTAATAAGGTTTATTTAATAATGTGAACAAGTCTAATGTAAGAAGACTTAATAGAAACTTTTGTTTTTAGAAAGATCTTCCTCTGTAATGTTCTTTAGAATATATAATTAGTATAAATAAGAGTAGGAGACATGAGAAAGTCTTATCTTGAGAATTATTGTAATAGAGCATTGCTTTGTTGGAGGTTTTTCCCTCGAAGAGGCAAGCAAACATTGTTTTCTATCAATAAAAATATCATTTTTTATGTTGTAGTTCTCTACATTTTATTGTTCTGTTGATATTTGCTACAATATTTTTGTTTTTTTCTTATTATAATACATCTTTACTATAATATTTTTGTTTTTTTTACTTATTATAATATATCTGATACCTAATACATAAATATTAATATTAATTTATAAAACAATCAATTATAAAATCAATAACAATAATGTTGAATACTTATTATCTAGTAATTATAAAATCAATAACAATAATGTTGAATACTTATTATCTAGTTCGCTAAACAACATTTTTAATTTTAATTTATTTTTATTAAAATTCTGTTAAAATTGTGGATATAAATTTCATAATATATTATTACATAAATGTATGAATGTTCTATTACTTTTCACTTGAATGTTCAAAATTTCCATAATAATTTGTGACTTTAAAAGCATTTTTCGACCTAGAATTGTGACTTTATTACTTTTCACTTGAATGTTCAAAATTTCCATAATAATTTGTGACTTTAAAAGCATTTTTCGACCTAGAATTGTGACTTTATTCTTGACTTTAATTCAATTCAAATATATATTTGGACGTAATTTTCATAAATGATATTAAATATTTTTTACAAAATTTTCTTCATTTGTACTTTTTCATAAGCTATTTTTAAATTCAATTCAAATATATATTTGGACCTTATTTTCAACCATTTGGTAACTGATATTAAATTGTTTTAATTTTTCAATGGTTTTAATTTTATTTTAACTTAATTTCAACATATATTTTAACAATTATGTTGATTTTTTTTTATTATTATTTAAGATATTGTACACAAAGTTGGATGAAAAATGGCCAAAATTTTCGTAGATGTATTTTTTCACGAGATATTATTAGTCCCTGCCTCCGGCAAGGGACTATAGCAATCTCCTCTCGGTCAACTATCGTCGACCGGGTATTACCTCTTCCATTTTGCTATAATAATTGGTGCATTTTGCATTGTTTTTCGTACTATTTCATAAAATAAAAAAAACATTTATTTGTATTTTTTTTTAATTTTAAAATATTTTTGATATTTTATAAATATCAAAAACAAAATTTGTTATTGGTGGGATGACATTGATGCGATTAAATATTTGTATTTTTTTTTAATTTTAAAATATTTTTTATATTTTATAAATATCAAAAACAAAATTTGTTATTGGTGGGATGACATTGATGCGACTAAATAAGACTTGGTAGGCTATTTCTTTTTTACAATTGTCCTATTTTAAAATTAATTTTAACTAAAAGGCACTCGTGGCTGGAAAACGCCGGCTGATAAAAAAAATTAATTTTAACTAGCACACGCCGAAAAATGGTTAATAAAAAAAAACTCTCGCTTTAAAAAAAACGCCAGGTTAAAAAAAAACTCAGTGAAAACGCCAAGCCCATGCATGAAGAAACTGGAGAGTTGAAGAATTCCAAAAGTTAATCATTTAAACATGGCAATCATATAATGTTACAATAATTTCTTAATATGATTAGATAAATGTTAAAAAGTAATCAGGATGCATTTATAAATGCAAAGAAGTTATCAACAATAAATCTGACTCATTGATTTTAGAGGACGACTAAGAATATGTCAGCATCTTCAATGCATAACCATCATATTATAATTTAAGATTAAACTAGCACTCATATTATAATTTAAGATTAAACTAGCCGCTAACTCGCGGCTGGTGAACGCCAAAAGGCCCTCACGAAAATAAGTTTATATTTTTTAATCAGGTAGAGGTGGCAATAAGTTAGTGAATACAGTAAGTTTTAAATACGATTAGGTAAATGTTAAAAAGTAAACATATAAAAGGATGTCTTTATAACAGCTCGGAAGTTAATGGATGAAATCAAAGCCATTCATTTATTGTGACGACTAAGAATATTCTAGGCATATTTAATCTTGTCCATAGAAAACTTATTAAGAACTAAGAACCTATTAAATGTGTCCATTGTCAATAGGTGTACCCTTTCGGTGTAAAGATCATTGATTTTAAAGGACGACTAAGAATATGCCAGCATCTTCAATGCATAACCATCAGATTATAATTTAAGATTAAAAGATCATTAATTGTGCCCATCTCCAATAGATATATGCCTTTCTGCATAATTAAAAAGGAAAAAGGTTAATTTATTCCCACACTGCCACATCTCTCAGGCATTGCAATCGATGTTGTCGATGTTGTTGCAGTCAATGTGTTTTTGCGGCAGTCGATGCCATCTCGTGGCCATTTGCATGCACACTGGTATTATTGGTATTATCACTATCATGTTGGAGTCATTTTAGGCATAGCTTCAGGTTTTAAAAACATCGGTCTAATCTTCACAAAGTATCCTACTATGGTAGGATATCAGAACAATCTACATGCCTCTAGTTCATGTCTACAATCTGCAGGAAGAATGAGTCTACCTTTATGTGGTCTCTTAGAGAAGCAGGAGAATAATACCTAGGAGGAGCATGGGAGATGGAGAGTTAACTACGTTATTTGCAATTTGTTAAGGCAAAATAAGAATTTTTAACCACACAAACTGCATGTGACTACCACTCTCAAACTAGCAATGAAATAATGAAAAGAGATTTTCTGTATATTTCATTTCTATTATATATATCCAAACAAACTCCATGAGAAATAAAAAGGAAAAAGAATATGAGGCTTGCAAAACTCTTTAAAACGAATTGTCTGAAAAAATAAGTGGCTAACTCAATCACATGGAGATTCAAGAATACAATATACATAATTGTGATATATAGTATATTGGGCTTCTGAACTTTATTTTTGCATTGACTTCTTGTGATACAAAATTGTATGTATATTATAATGGGCTTCTGAGCTATGGACAGGTTATTCTCAATTCAGGGATTTTTACACCCTTCCCTAAACTAACCTTCACCCAGAAGTCAGTGCTACAAAGCTAATCTTTTTTATCGAGTCTGTTTCCAAGTTCCGACAAACCCCTTCTGTAATGGCAGAAACCCTTCTCTAATGGCAGAAACCATGGCAACATAATTGGTTAGAAAACCTATTCTATTGTTTCCAAAATTACAGCAAACCCATTCTATTGCATATTATGACAGAATTGTATTCAGAGAGAGTTAAATAGTTCAACCATTTCAGTTTGTAGCTCTTTTCACATATTTTCAAACCTGTATTTAGGACAATTCAATAATTTACAATCTATTATAATAATCGAGCATGAAAAACTACTTTACGAAACTGAATTGGGTTTATAACTCATGAAATTACTTTGTCACAATCCACACATCGAGTTACTCATATGTGATGCAATTTCAGTTAGAATAGAATCAATTATTACTCTCAATCTATCTATCTGAGAGAGTAAAGATCAACACAAGAAACTGCTCAAAACCCTCTTCTCAAATATGATTATGTAAGTTGTTGGTCACATTGGATAACATAACATTAATGAATTGGGAATTTTTTTATGTTTCATGATAAGATTTCAAAGGGAATCACCAAATCACTATTACCAGTGCTCAAAGCTTCAACCCATTCTTCCTCTAATCCATCTTGACATCCCTGGGGCTTGCAACTGCTCTTCCATGGGGCACTTCGACGGGTCACGACGTTCACATTTGTTATGCAAGAATCCGCCAATTGAAACAGACAGTTGATGGCGTTGCAGAAGACTTCACTGGTGTCATTAACAAACTGGAATATTCCATTTCTTATGCAATTGCAGCTCTAAATGATAAAGTGGATCAACATGTCACCATAATAGATTCAGTGGAGGAAAGAGTTTCTATGTCCGAAGGAGTGACAGAAGAGCAGTAACAGATAACTCAAACCCTGCAAGATCAATTGGGAGAGCAGCTACAGACAACTCAGTCATGGCAGCCCAAAGGAAAACATATGACCAACAAATTTTTGACTACAAAAAAATGCGTGATCTGAGGGTCTAGCACAGCCGCTAACTGGCTGCTGAGAACGCCGAAAGTAAGTGGCAATTACATATCTTTACAGTAATTTTTAAATGTGATTAGGTAAATGTTAAAAAGTAAACATGTTAACAGATGTCTTGATAAATGCAAAAAAATTATGAACAATAAATCTGACCCATTGATTTTGAAGGACGACTAAGAATATGCCAGCATCTTCAATGTATAGCCATCAGATTAAGGTTTAAGGTTAAATAAGGTTATAAGATCATTAATTATGCCCATTATCAATAGGTGTACGTTCGGCTTAAAGATCATTAATTGTACCCACCATTATCAATAGGTGTACACCTTTCGACCTAATAAACTTGTCTGCGGCAATTGAAACCCTTGAATCCCTGCAAGCTGAAGAGAACGACAATTTCGACCATCCAGAGAAAATGAGTTAAACCCCAAGCACTTCTGAATTTTTTGGTAGGCGGATTTAATCCAATCCACTTGTCCACAGTCGCTCACCGTCGCTCATGTCAATGACCGTTGGCATGTTTTAGCATTTGACATTGCTTTATGTGTACTCAGGCGGTGAAGACGTGGCAGCGTTGGGTCATGAGCAAAACTTATGTAAACATCTAAGCCCATCATGAATCCAAGCCTCTGTAAACATAAATATGTTTGTCAATGAAAATAAAGGTATTAGGCTTGAAATATTTTTTAACTTACAAACAAAAGCATAAAATCCAATATCTATAATCATTCGTGATATGACATTTTGTTCATAAATTTTACATTTTGATAAATTTAATGGACATTACATTCTTATAAAATTTTCTCACAAGACTATCGTATCATAGAATACTTCATTAAAAATTGTCTCACGAGACTTTACTAACTAGATTTCATATCGTAGAATACTTCATGAAAAAACTGGTATCCTTTTCCAATTAGTGAAGTCTTATCTCCTGTCAATCGAAATCATGTACAAGAGGGAAATCATGTACATGAGGACACTGCAGTAATTTGCGTAAAAGACCAGAATGAGAAATAAGAATGACTAAACCACAAAACAAAGAAAGAAAAGGATCAATAGTTCGTAAATTTCTCTGCAAATCTTGTGGAGTTCCATCACGTGTGTTTTTAACTCAAGTCAATAGAGAAAAAAAAAACAGAATTGACGTGTTGCAGGCTCAAATCAATGTGTTTTTAACTCAAGTCAATACCACAAAAAAAAAAAAGACTCAAATCAAGTTATGTTGCGAGTTAATCTTATCACGTCACCTCGAGATATAATATCAAGTTATGTTGCGTGTTAATCTGGATTTGAAATCAAAACCTAC
>SNQJ01S0175501.1:5360-25453 GCA_010110895.2 Picea sitchensis | reverse complement strand
TTGCATATAAATCACAAAATGAGAAAGGAACAAGATCACCTCTTGTTATTTTGATCACAAGACTAATCTTAGAAATCCAAAATGTCCTCCAAAGCTTTCTTTATATTCATCCAATAGAAGAACCAAAACTAGTGAAGAAGTACGGCAATGATGTGAAAGGTAGAGAGAATGGGATGGTGAAAAACTAGTAGCATAACATTACAATCATGAAAGGTGAGAATAGAGTGAGTGAGAGGTCTCTTAAATAGCTTGAGAAGCTAAAGAGACCCCTCTTGGATCATTGACAAATGTCAAAGATCCAAGGGAAGACAACTCAATGACAAAAATCAACCAATGAGATCAAAGGCTTTTAGGGTGAAGAGAATGGAAACAAGAGAGAGTGGATGAGGATAAAGCAAATAAAGTAAAACAAAAAGAAGGCAAGGAGAGGGAGGCGTATTAGGCAAGAGGAGGCTTACATACCATTTAAAGGAAGTTACCAGCTTTCATTCCAATTCTTAAAGAGATGTTTCCATTATTTAATTATGAGATACTTCCAAAAAACAGGGATAAAGCGTGAGGAGAAGAAGGAAGGACGTGAGGATTGGATGGAGAACCCCCCACGTATTTAATTAAAGTTCAAACTTGCATTTAGTATGAGGGAGGGGGCCGTAAGCTTCCAAAAATGGAAAGGCGTGTGGAGCTCACGTGAGGATGAGTGTAGGCGTTAGTTTTAGAAAGTGGGCTGAGTGTGGATTTAAGTTTTTATGACGCGATTATTTAATCTATGAGATACCTCCAAAAAACAGGATAAAGCTGTGGAGGAGGAAGGCTACAGCATTTGAGGATTGGATGGAGAACCCCCCACGTATTTAATTAAAGTTCAAACTTGCATTTAGTATGAGGGAGGAGGCCGTAAGCTTCCAAAATGGAAAGGCGTGTGGAGCTCACGTGAGGATGAGTGTAGGCGTTAGTTTTAGAAAGTGGGTTGAGTGTGGATTTAAGTTTTATGACGCATGAGCTTTATGTGATGGAAAGTGGGGGGTGAGGAGGAGGAGGGTGTAGAGCACACTCCCAAGTGGAATGTGAATGGGTAAGGAAGGTAGGCGTAGAGAGAGGCCCCATGCATCATTTAGAAATCCTTTCTAACATTCATGTGGAGGTTGACGTCAACTTGAGGAGAGGGGACGTGTGTGGAAAGAGGCTCACGCTTTTAATTAAAATGAAAGTCAAAGTATTAATGGGAGAAGAGGGGCGTAAGGTAAGGGCATGAGTTAAATGTGAGGGACGTGAGTGAGGATGGGTAGATCGTATGAGTGGGATAAGGGTCCCATGTTCCACTTAAATAAAAGTTCCAAATAAAAGTATCACATGGGAGGGTGTACGTAAGCTTCAAAGAGAAACAACAAAAGGTGACAATTGCGCGGTAGAAAGGGTAGGTAAAGGTTAGGAAAGGTTAGGATTTAATTAAAATTAAATTTACTAAATGTGTTTTTTTTAAAAAGTGGGTAAGCAGTGGGAAATAAATTAAAATTAATTTTAATTAAAATGAAGGGTTTAAAGGTGGATAAAAGGTGTGGGTAGGTTAGGTGGGGTATATCATCATTATTTCCTTTTACTTCATTTGATTTGGTCCACTATTACAAAAATTACATTTTCCCATGGTCTGGGTTTGGCAATTAAAACCATTGTTCCTCCTCAAAAACCCCAAACTGACAAACAACCCAGCAAAACCTGGGTCCCAATCGAAAAGGAAACCCTAATCACTCATAAGTGTGGGTCTCATTAAATTTCTTTGCCACAAATACCCCCATCTAAGAAATCCCTGATCTTTCACATTAATTACCCAACACACTGATTAATTAATCACCACTAATTCGGAACCCAAAACCCAGCTACACTTGGACGCAACTCACAAATTTCGCGTGCTGCCTTACATGGTCATTCACAACATTCCTAAACACTAGCTACCCAGGAATCACTTCATTAGAACGCCTTCCGCCCCGGGAGCGAGCCACGCGATGAAAACCCAAGGAGATTAACCCTACTGTTAGGGCTACATTAACCTCCCCTGAGGATTAAAAACACTCAGGAAAAGGAACTCTCCTAATGAGGAAACCCTAAGGCAATGGACCTAACATGATCCATGTAGACTTATTTTCACAATATTAACCCATCGCAGTGTAATCCGCTTACAAAATTTTGCCGGAGCATCAAATGCCCAAGTAGAACTAATATCGTTTTCGACATACTTGCATCTGATGATGCATATTTTCATGAGACATGGAGTTGACCAAATCGCTGCTAAATGGCCAACATCCGGCCCACATGGGGACGGTGGCTCCATCTTCTCACCTCGAGATGGAGAGCATACGAGAAACCAACACCTACAAAATAGTGTCTTCCCACAATGAACACCAAAAAATTCAACATTAGTACATATTCATACATGATAAATGAAATCAATGCTATAAACAATATTTACATAATGAAATTTCAAAAGTACAACATAATAAATAAAAAATAATGATACAAGAAAATTTCTAAGTACAATTTGACATAATAAATTGAAATAATACAAAATCAAAATACAAGAAGGGTATTGCCTAACCTTAGGCACTAGTCTTAGTTGACTTAGGAGCGGGTCACATTCACATATAGATTAAACTTGCACTTGCATTGTCATTTTAGTATCTAGCTAGTTTTTCCTTTGGCCTATAACAAATTAAAACTAACTCCTAGAACATTAAAACTAAAATTAATCTAGTAACTAGACAACCCCCTTTGGCTTCCCTGTAGGAGTAAGCCTAGAAGGAAGAGGTTCCAATCAAGGTGATAGCAGTGGACTTGGAACCTAGATCTAGGTTCTCCGAGACACACTGGGTGAGTTGGACCTAGCTCACGTTAGTAAGTGTGTATTAGACGACAACATGGTTCTATAATAACCGCTAGGGCTAACTTCTTATTCTCGCCTTTGTAATTGTCCTACGACCAATCCTCGGCGAAAGGGGATTTGGTCCTACACTACTTACATGATTAATTCACTGATTAATCCAATAATAATAATGATATTAATGACATGATTAATCCGCAATGGGGATTTTAATCCAATAATAATAAGAATTCTCTTTCTCGCTATATTATTTCAACACTCTTTAACAAGAAGGGTATTCTTTATCGGCATCAGGCGAGAGAGGTATACATCATCAATGGCATCAGGATGACAGTATCATCAATATCATATTTAAACATTGTCTAGCACATTTACAAGTCATCATAAGTTTTCTTCATTAGCAACATCATCATTCTCGAAAAGAATGCTATCATCATCTCACATCAAATATGTATCGCGAAAAATGATACCATCACAAGACTAGCCGGCACATCACGCATTCGGCTAATTCAGCTCGTCACAACCGCTGTCGGGCAGTCACATCTTCGCTTTACCGCCCAACAACTAGGTCATAAGCAAGTATCATCATCTCGCTTTACGCCTAACAATCCAGGTCGGGTTTAGGAATCACAACGCCATGCTTTACATCTAACAACGAATGTATATGATCATCTTGTTTTACGCCTCCAACAGCGAGGTCGTAAGCAAGGAACACATCAACATCTCGCCTTTATGTCTAACAACGAGGTCGTATTTTAGGAATCATCTTGCTTTACGCCTAACAATAAGGTCAGAAGCAATGAATCATCTCGCTTTACCGCCTAACAACCAGGTCGAAGCGTTGAATCACCAGACGGCGCTTTTTACGCCTAACAACCAGGCCCGCTACGACCCATCTCTGCTTCTTTACCGCCTACCAACGCAGGCCGGCTAAAGGATCACACGTCGTCATGCCTTTACCCAACAACCCAGGCTATGCTAATGACCCATCTCGTTTCACGCCCAACAAATGAATCGGCTACAAGGATCACACCCACGCCACGCTTTACCGTGCCCAACAACGCAGGTCGGCTAATGACTCCATCTTGCCTTTACCGCCCAACGTACCAGGTCGTAAGAAAGGAATACATCTACCCCTTCGGGATGGGTCCTTTCGACACCACCAAGCCTATCCCAGCGTTCAAACCTCACACCTAAGATTGCAGACGCCTAAACGACATCAACAACCCGCTCATTCGCTAATGTACCGGAGTTTCCTCTCAAGGCTCCTCTCCGCACTACGTCGCAGGATGAAATGATAGCCGATCTCTATGCTTCGACCAGAACACAGGATTCTCAATATTTTAATGCGCCTTTGATTGTCACATAGAATCGCTGCTGCTCCTCATCTCCAAATCAAATAGGTTCGTCGCCGAACTTTCTCGGCCATATAGCCGCAGCCAGCGCATCATGCGCACCGCACCGCCCACCGCAGGTCGGTGAGCAACACCGGATTGCTTCCCACCGCCACTCCAGATCATAGCCGATCCCAAACCGAAACGATCCTAAAAATGTTTCTTCACGCAAGAACGCCCCGCCTAACTGCGATCAAGATATCCACTTAGTGTGAAATTATTATGTCCATCATAAATGAGACCATAATCCACCGTACCTTTAAGGTACCTTCATCACATGTTTTGCGTACCACTAGATGAACATCGCCTAGGCTCTACCAAAACCGAATTAAGGTGTTCACCGAAATGATGTCCGGTTTGCGTTCGCCGCACATCAACGATCCAACAATTTGTCTATACAGATGGCATCTATCAAATCGGACGGCATCGACTAACAAATACTCTCTTCGCCTATGGAGTATTCGTGGACTTGTATTCTAGCATGTCTAATCTCTTTAAGATTGACCGTAATTTCCTTTGTTATGAAGATTCTTCTGACTCCGCCCATACCTCAAGACCTAAGAAGTAATGTATTAGACTAAGGTCTTTCATTTAAAATTCGCTGCGTCTTCGGTTATATTCGGGATGAGTTTTTTCTCCAAGCTAAGAATAAGCGTCATCCACATACAATATTATTACTGTTCATTATCCATAATTTTGTGCTAGGATACTTGTGCTTGTTTTACTCTGGTGTGCTCTTGCTCTGTCATAAATTGTCTATATACATACTAAGCTCGAGCTGCTTAATCCACAGAGAAGCTTTTCTTAATCGATGTGACATGAGATTCTCTGTTTTCAACTCAAATCTTAAGGTTTCTATATACACTTCTTCATACTATTTAGGTGCCACATCCATCTCGGTGTGCTCTATTTCTTATCTTTGGTAAGTATATTCCTGCTATCTAGGGATAGTTATCTAGAGATCATGTCCGCAGGCCCACATGATCCTGCATATGGAGAGCACGAGAGCGCATTGATTTGAGCATGGCCCTGAGGGCCCATCTTTTCTTTTTCTCGGCCTGCACTTGTCGGGCTAGCATCACAGCCCATCACTACCTACTGGCCTGTACCTAAAAAGGTTTCGTCATGAGGTACTGGTCCCTGAGGTATCATGGTATGTGTCATATTTGATCATTATAAACTTTCATGTATTAGATCTTTCTTATTTCCCTGATAACCGCTGGACTTAAGCACTAATCCACTTGACCACCGTTGGGGTAATTGATGGGTAGCTTAGCAAGTTGGTATTCATGGTTTTACAGCCACCAAGGGGGTTTCTCTTCTGTGTAACCATCAGTCCGGGCCTCATATTATCAATACTTTATCTTATACCCCGCTCATCCACATCCCATTCCCCTAGTCCCCAGATTTAATCCATCCGTAAGTATGCTAATCTCTGTCTCTTGTAAAGAAGGGCCAAAGGCCCAAAGGTGCCAAACCTGCAAAAGCATAAAAGCCATAGGAAAATGAAAACCCAGAGACAAGCCTGGGATCCCCCGAAGGCAATGCTGTCTCCTCGACAAGAAACCAAGGACCCTAAGCACACAAAGAACACGCAAGACCTAACCAAGAGGATGGGAGGTCTCCATCACTTGTCGGCCCATTATGTTCATAGGTATTTAGCTGCATGACATTGCCACCATCCTGGTCACCAAACTGTATGTTGACCTTGGGTCAGTACGCAACAAAAGGAAGCGGGTTTCTATCACGAAATAACCCTCTCATTTCACAAGATATCACATCGGGTAACTGGGTTACCGGCCACTGCCAAGGCAAGTGTCCTCTTCACAAGGCTTCAGGTAGTAAAATGCAAATAAAGAAAGATAAGGCACAGGGTTTGAAAAATGCATCCATGATTTGCATAAATATTTCCATACAAAGGCACCCACAGACGACACCAAAATTTCTAGGTCTCGATTTGATGATCAGATGATTCCTAGAATCACATCACATCACTATACATGGTTTGAATGACCCTTTGAGGAAACTTTCCATTCTCAGGTGGGTATTAGCCCAATAGGTTGCCCCCTTGGTTTTCTCCCTAGCTTTGTATAGTGGGTCTGTAATGTCTTTGGAGCTCTGAAGATTTGTTAGGGATGTTATGTATATATTCGATAACCTCCTTTAATGATGAGAGGGATTTACACTAAGCATGATGTCTGACCCATGAGCCCCCGAGGGCGTAGGTCTTTGATGTGCGTGACCATGCCCTACAGTGACAGTACCAGAGGATCTGCACATGGGGAGATGATTAGTCGGACCTCCATAATGTAAGAGCCCATCATGGACGTTGGGATTTAAGGTGAGGCGTGATTGGTGGTCTGACGAGCCCTGTAATGTGAAGAAGAAGACCACTCAGGACGCTTGGCATAGATCATGGCTTATGGGGACTTACCGCGATGGGACATAGACCCCGATGGGACGGGATGCCACCTGGGCCATAGCGGGGTTGACCTAATTCTAGAGCATGTGGCAGCGTGCTAGGCTTCTTGGGCACGGTGGACAAGCTGTCGAGCCCCTGGAGGGGCAATGTCTTGCTCATTGGATGGTTATCATGCCTCGAAAGGGCCAACTGCCTCCCCTGGGCAGTCATTTTCATTTTCTGCTTCATTTTGGCATTTTAGCATGTAAAAGTGACAAATGATTGTAATTGTAATGTTAGCCTTGTCGGCTATTTTGTTGACCTATTTTGTAAATTAAAGGTCAAAGTATCATATAAATAGAGACGCTTTTCTCCTCATTTGATCATAAATAACTTGCTCTCATTTGAGAGATCATTTCTTAGTTTTTGTTCTTGGTTTATCTTCTATTGAGTGTGGCTCAACTTCTTGGAAGGATTATTTCTTGGCAAGTGGTGCTTTATACTATTAGAAGGTTTACAACTAGGGAATGGTTAATGCTTCTTCATGAAATTGTATGTTTTCTTCAAAACTTCTTGAGTGAATGGTTGTAGATTAAATATTTTGCATGCATTGTCATAATTTGTTTAATCTTTAAACCCTAGGGTTTCAACACACAAGTAGTCATTGTGGCTTTATGTCCCCATAGTATGTTTATAAAGCCATTCATTTGAGAAGGTTTAGCCTAGCCATAGCTACACTCAGCCATCTCTGCCTGAGCTAGTTCTTAGCATAAATTGAACAAAGAAGGCGCCCTAGGCCTAATCAATTGAATTTACACCTAGGGGTTTACTTCTAGGGTTTATGAAAATCCTTGCCATAGCAACACCTTTCTCAGCCCATAGGTTTCATGCTCTAAGCCAGCCGCTTTGCCAAGAAAGTCTTAAGGAAAGGAGTGAAAGTTCTAGGCCTAGCTTTAGCTACACTTAGGTAAATCTTTCCTTTCTTAGGGTTTAGGGTTCTACCTCATGCCAACACCATCAAACCCTAGCTCTCTTTGTTCTAAGTTTCTAAGTCCTCCCTAAAACATTAGTCGCACTTCAAGTTGACCCACAACCCAAGGCACTAGTCTATGAATGATTTTGAGCTTGTTATGCCTTTAAACTTTTCTCAACCATTCCAACCAAACCTAACTAACCCAGCCGCCTAACCCAGCTAGTTTTGAACCAACCTAAAGTTTCCATAAACGCTTGGCCTTTTTAAACTTTCGCCTGACAGAGCCAAGCCATTCTGTTATCCTCCACAGTCAAAGGAGCTGCCTTTACCCTAGTCGGCCGATTCGGACAAAACGCCACCCTTGGCTAGCCAACCCAGACAACAAAATTTATATAGAGGTTACGTCATACCTTGTTAAATCTCCTGCTTGGACCTTAACGTTTTGACTTGTCACCCTCCTTTGATTGGTTTTGGTAGCCATTGATCACTACTCCAGAGCCTGCCTGGCAAAATGCCATGCTCTTTCCCTCTCAAACTGACTTGTTGATAAAAGCTTGACGTCACACCAGAAAGCGTAAATAGTATAGGTGACGAAGAACATACTGTATGCGAGCCAAACCGACATACGCATTGCATTAATGATATGATACAAGGTCTAATTGTGAACATTGGAATGCTCTTTATCTCATATGTTTTGTTGATGAAGTGTTATAAACCTTTGACATTTCTAGCTATCATTGACTTCACATTAGCATTGATTAATGGCTCATATATGCATTGGAAGATAGTCATTAACCTTTGGCGAAGTACCAACCCACCCATTGAAAGCATATATTCTAGTTATTTGTTTTGTCCCGCAAACGTGCATCTTCGCGATCTTCTTGACTATTCGTACACTTCATTTAATCTCAGCAGCGGAACCCCATTAATCTCTTGATCCACATTCTTAGCCCTTCTTAAAACTCAGACACATAGGGACGCCTCCCTTTGACTAGCCATCCTAAATATAAATAGCTCCCCATCGAAAGTATTGGTGTAAAGCCCCCGTTACTTGCTTTCCACCCTTGACTCAAGCTCTTTTAACTTTTCCTACAAACCGTAAGGGAGAATAAAACAGGTTATAATGGTTCCATCGGCGTATCTCACACAAAGGAGCAATGTTCTCTGAATGATAATACCTTCCTTCTTGTAGTGCCACGAATGACAATTCAGCATTAATACTTCCATCGCCACCAGTTTTATTTTGAAGAGCCATTTGATGATACCACATTCTTACTTTTTTGGTCTCACTGGGAACTATTTCCGCTACATCATTCTTTTTATTATGGATTGGTGGCCTCTGCCATGGCATCCGCCCATTCTTCTTCTCGATGGCCCTTCAAAACATGTGGGTTCCTTATCAAGTAGATTACACATCGCCGTAACTGAGAATGGCTTTTGGTCTTCTTTCTAATTGCCTTCGGTTCCTTCTGGAACACCATACCTCTTTCCATCTTGAATAAGCTCTCTTGCCCAAGTAAGCTTTCTTTTATGGGAGAAGGTCATTTGAGAGGTTCTTGAACTTCAGGTAATATGGATCTTCAGAATTCCCTCATCAGAAGTTATGACTTCTTAAGGTGTTCTCAAGTACTGGAACTTCCTCATGTATTCGTCAGGTCGGGATTTTACGTGTCTCTTCATACATTTCTTCAAGCCAGCATCTTCGACATTTCTGCAACTTCTCTCATCAAAGGTCACGCCCCTCACGATCTCACATGGCGACATGACCGTGTAATTTTTGAAGGCTTTGGATACCTCACAAGATCCCACAAATATTCCCTTTTCCGGAGGATTCCAGTTTGTTTCTTTTCTCTATCGGTATATGTATAAACACCTGGATGCTAAATATTTTGAGATGGCTTACCTCCGCTTCTTTCCTATGGAACATTTCTTTTGGGTCTTGAACCCAAGTGCACCATGGGATAGTCCTGTTTCCGTGACATAAACAACCGCCATAGTCGCTTCTCGCTTCTATAATATAGGAAGATCTTTGATCGTGAATCATGGTCTCATAGCTTCCATAATTGTTCGTCCTTCCTTCACAATCGCTTGTTGAGGATTATAGGAGTAGTTAGTTCCCTCTTTACCCCGACATCTCTAGAGCTACTTAACCTTTTGAGGTATATATTCTCCTCCATTGAACGAATTTCGAGTATTTATATTTCTTTCGGAAAGATTCTATCAAGGCTTTGAATTCTTGAATTTACTGAACACTTAATTCGATTTTAAGAAATATATCCATATCTTATGAGAATAATCATCAATAAATGATACACAGTATACATACCCTAACGGAGGATTTATCATTTACATCAAATAACAAATTCAATGAGTCCAAATGCCCTCCCCAGTCCTCGGGAAAAACCTATTCTTCCCTTGCGCACATCCATTGCATATGCTCCCTGATCAACCTTGAGTTCTAGAAAACCTGTGACAACTTTGCATATGGGCAGTAGCCTTGTAGTTGATAATAATCTTCTATGCCAAAGTTCGCATGAGTTT
Source organism: Picea sitchensis (assembly GCA_010110895.2). Lineage (NCBI taxonomy): Eukaryota > Viridiplantae > Streptophyta > Pinopsida > Pinales > Pinaceae > Picea > Picea sitchensis. The sequence goes on along the minus strand of SNQJ01S0175501.1, from coordinate 15,272 downwards.
TTGATGGCATGGGTCATGGCTTAGGTGACCCTTCACTATATAAACCATTTTCACTACGACGACAGCCATTTAAGGTTTCTCCCTTAGCCCACATAAGAACTCTCCATCTACGAAGGCAACTCTATAGCCTTTCTTGCTAAAGCTGATATGGAGAGTAAATTCTTCTTCAGGCCCCTGTACATAGAGTACGTCCTTTATTGTTCTTGAGTTTTCTCAATCTAGCTTGTAGTTTGATTCTCCTATTCCCTTGATGGGATATTGATAATCATCTCCAAGAGTTACTTTCAAGAAAAATTCTTCAGAAAATAAGAGAGTATTTTTCTTACCCGCCATGTGCTTTGATGCACCGCTATCAATGAGCCATGTGTCCCTCTCCAAGTGATACAGATCCTGAGAGAGTCGAGATCAAGACATGGTCCTTAATCATCTCTCTCAGGTGGTGTTCTTCATCTCTAATGTGAGCATGTTGCCTTTGTGCTTCCTCTTTTACTCTTCTCCTCGACTGGATAATTGTTCGCCTTGTGTCCCATTTCCATCACAATGATAGCATTGTATAGATGAGAGAGATCTCGTCCTTGCGCTGTCCTTTCTTCCGAAAATTTCCTGAATGGGATTCTTGATTGTTGAACTTTTTTTGATGGTTAAGTACTTTTCCAGATTCCCTTTGAAGTGTGGTTTCTTCCTTCCTCCTTTGTATGAGTAGCTAGGGCTTGATCATCGTCCTCATAGTAGTGTTTCACGGTTACAATTCTTTGTCTCTTTCTTGCGCATTCTCGCCTATAGGCTTTCAACCGAAGCTTCCTTTCTCGGCCATACCGACCGGATGGTTAATCCTAAGGTCTTCGGCGACCATTTAGGCGCTTATTGCAATTGCCTTCGCCGATGGTGGTGTCTCCAATCGCTTAACCGTTTCTTTTTATTTTCTGATTGAGAAATATTCTTGAATCATTTCTCCTTCTCGTGATCTTTGGTATTCTTCAACTGAGTTCTCAGATTCATCTTTCGATTGATGTTCTTTCCTTCATAGCTCTGCTTAGAGCATCAAACATCTCCTTCTGGGTTTCTTTGATCTATACATATGGGATCGTGGTCTTTACTGAATCCGGCAATGATTTTTTGAGCCCTGATCGAGTCCTTCTTATGCTTTGCTTTCTACTGCATCTTCGTGTTCCTCCACTTCTTCTTTGATAAATTCCTTTGATAGGTTTTCCTCTCGTATGATCAAACTGGATCCTATACTTCCTGTGTAATCTGTTGTCTATGCTTTTTAGTTTCTCAACAAGCTTTGTGGTTGTAGACATCTTGTACTTGCGGCAAAAAAATAAACCAAAATTGAAATTACCAAATTAAATTTTGACCTTACCAGAAGTGCGCCATTGAGGCGAAACTCGGTGTCCTCGTATTTGAGAAAATCCAAATTTTACCTCACAAATCTGACGGCGGATTGGACCGGTGCTTCCTAAGTATCGGCAATCGGTTCGGTACTTCTAGACTCTAGTACTTTTGTGAAACCAGGGCTTCACTTTCCAGGAGATCAAACCAATCGGTGTGCTTTAGGTGCCAAATTGATCCTTGGGAGGGCACAACTTTCTAGGAGGTTAGGGTTTTAAAAAAGTATCTATTTCAAACCCCACTTGCGTGTGATGCAACAGTTGACGTTTTTCCTGCAACAGTGCCTCTCTCAAAGTCATCCTCGATACCATGTTAATGTTTATGCTCATTACAGTCTCGTATCAACAGACAAGCACAATAAACAAGATCACCGAGAAATACACATCCGGCCAGCATATCAACACAACATTTTTCCTGGGAAAACCTCTAGGGAAGAAAACCCAACAAAACTTCCCTTATCATAAATAGCTTATACAATGTTCGCGAGATAACTCAAACCAATACAGATAGTCCTCCCCAAGAGATGCGCCACTCTTCTTCTCCTCTCTCTAACTGGTAATTGCAGCTTGCCTCATAAGATAATGAGCAAGTGAGTTGTGTGTTTGAAGTGAGGCGCTAGCCTCTTATTTATACAAGACTGACACATGTGAAAGGTCACAACTAGTAGGGCCGACCTCTCACTCTGGGTGGGTAAACCCACCTTTAATTAATTTTGGGTCTTCTATAATAACTGCTGGGGACGACTTCTTATTCTGCCCTTTGTAATTGTCCGATGACCAATCCGCAAAAGGGGATTTGGTCCTTATACAATTACCGACATGATTAATCCACAATGGGGATTAATCCAATAACAACAATAATAATAATGACATGATTAATTCGCAATGAGGATTTAATCCAATAATAATAAGAATGCTCTTCACAGTTACATTATTTCAACACATGGTAATTGGTGTAATGTCCCTGCTAGAAAAGGTGGTTTTTGGCACTCATATTGTAAACAAAAGGAGGCCTGTAGCAGACTAATACCATCTGATTGGTTGTGCTTGAGCTTCGGACCCTTATTACGATCTCAATGAACGTGTTTGAGGATTCTGTCATTCTTCTTTGAACAGTAAAACCCAGCAACATGTAAGATCCCCTTCCATATGACCAAGGTACTTGAGGATTTAGTAGTCTAGCTGTTCCCCCTAGGCTATAGTCCCATCTAAAAGGGGATTAAGGTGGCCAAAAATATGTCATTAAGGATGCTAAAGTCAAATTAGAAAAAGTGACATTGACAAACAAGGAAATATAAGATAATTGGCCAATATGAGATAATTGAAGAAAAGACTTTAGAAAGGCAATTAATAATTTAAGTGAGGAATTAGAAGCTGGAGTATAAAAGAGGATGAGGGCGCCTCACTTCCTCATTCTTGATCATTTTTCATATGCAACTTTGAGCTTTGGCAGCTTGAGTGTTTTGAGGGTTTTGACTAGACAAACCCTAGAGATCAACACGGAGGTGAAATATCCCTCCTTTCCTGGTCCAAGCTTGGCCAAGGTGGTGGAAGATTCCACCCTCACCATTCTATTCAATTCAGATCCATTTCAGCTATCAATTGTGAAGGAGGGCGCATTGTTGAAGGGTTTTTCTGTAGAAGGGCGCATTGTTCAATCTTAGTGAGTTCGATTTGAGTTCTACAGTTGGGATCTAGGAGAGAGATCTCACCTTGCATGCATTTACCATAGCTGGGGCGACTTTCCTTGGAATTTTGGGAGTTTTTCCTCTTCCATAATTATTTATTATCAAAGCTGGGCGAGTTTACTGAAGGAGGGCGCACTTGGGGTTAGAGATCCATTGCTTGGGGATTAGATTTGGTATCTATAGCAAGGGAAATTCATCATATGAGTCAGCCATCCTCTTCCCTACAAGAGAACAACAATTTCATGAAGTTTTGAAGAGAGATATGAGCAAGTTGAATCTCCCTGGGTCGCTTCATCCAGTGAGGGCGCAACTCAGCCATAAATTATAACGATTAGAAGAAGGGAAAGAACTTGATCTTGTAGATCTTCTGTATGCAGCTTGTGGAGGCTCTTGGGAGCAAATCTCTTTGATCTCTATTGTACTTTGGAGGTGCTATCAACCACATCTTCCATTCTTCTATATATTTCCAGATCTGCTCTTCTATTGTAAGGAGGTTAGCTATTTTAATAAATAAATACAGATCTGAGTTTGTGGCTATTCTTTTTTATTATTTCTATTAACTTTATTGTTGTTAAAGTTAATTTTCACCATTGCAAATTATTTGTGCCATAAAACTCAACATCAAACCCCAATATGAGCTCAAGTAAGCTACATATACGAAATGTTTGACAAAACCCCTCAACCAAAAAATCATAAAAATCAAAACATTCCAGACAAATCCACTAGGGGATCTTACAGTGGTATCAGAGCATTGAATCCTCCCAGCCTACGGGGGTTTGCTAATGAAAGGTTACAATAGGAGAAGGAAGGACAAAGGGGGTGAGGAACCAGAAACAGAGATGGGGGAAAGACAGGAAACAAGAGATGGTACTGATAGGGATGTGTCAATTGAGTTGGCAAGAATAACACAAGAACTACAACGCTCCATTGACAAGACACAGTTTATCATGCAACACCATTTGGATGAGACACATGAGCGCTTATCTAGGGGACATGTTGATCTTAAAATAACATTGTTAGCTATAGAACAAGGACAAGTGCGCTTGGTCACAACTTTGGAAGCAGGGCAGGACAGGATTGCACATCTTCTCATGCAGATGGTACATAGCAGGGAACCACAAAATAATGAAGGGAATAATGGGGCTAGTGGATCTCAGGGAAGAGAAAGGTATCATGCAGAGACTAGCCACAGGGTCCACATTGAGGGGCAAAGTCTATTTGGGAGCGCAACCAACAGGGCACCAATGAGAAGCAGAACAACGCCCAGGCCTTACATGCCATGTTTCTTAGACACAAAACAACATGATGCCAATATTCCAGGGCGTGTGGAGGTGGAAGACAACTTTGAAGAGTATGAGAGGGAATTGTTAGGAAATGAGAAACACTTCCATGCTAAACCTAGAAGAAGAGAGGAAGAAATATTTAATCAAGACAGTAAATGACAAAGCAAACACACAATACACAGAGATTTTACCCTGGAAACCCAAACTGGGAAAACCAACATTCCTTGAGCGTTCTTCTCTCTTGTTGTCTTATTCATTCAGAATAAAAGGTTACATGCCTAACCTTGGTCCACACCTAAGACGCAATCGACATCATACCTTCTTGCTTTACACAAGAACAACCCTGCAGCAAATTCGACTTACATCTGCATGACCAACAACCTCTACTATTATTGATTGGCGATTAGCCATTCATCATCTTTTACAACACTACAACATGCCTTCTTTATAGGCTTTACAGTAGGCAAAACCCTAAAGAAAAGGTGCCCAAAAACGGTTCCAGATCCACGTAGATCATTGGCTACAAATCCCACGAATATCAGGATTCTGTTACAGTCGACTACCAAATCGGATTACCATTCGACCTTTATTCGGTCTTCAGTCGGTTGCCATGCGCCCGCCTGTCGACCTCTGGTCAGTTGACCTCCCCGAATTTACCCGGTCGAGCCACCTCAACCTTAGACTTCTTGTTGATGTCTTCGACTTCGTCTTTACTCGATCAAACCACCTCGACCTTCGACTTCATCTTTACTCGGTTGAACCACCTCGACCTTCGACTTCGACTGTCAGTCGAACCACCTCGACTAGACTTTCACTGCAAAGAATATAACAACCCAACTTTCTCTCACTTGTTTTTTTGCTGAAACCGGGAGACCTCTGAACTCTCGTTCACAGACCCAGGGCTACAATGCCCATTGCCTCTCTGCACCAAGATAACTTCACAACACTCACAGACTTGGTCAAAGAGTCTGCTATGTTTTCCAACGTGTCTACTTTCTCTAGCAACACCTTGCTGTTTTCCACCATGTCTCTCAGGAAATGGTATTGTACATCAATGTGCTTAGTCTTAGAATGATAAGCAGGGTTCTTTGCCAGAAATATTGCGTTTTGACTGTCGCAACTTATCTTCATAGCTCTTTGCTCAAACCTGATTCCTGAACACAACCTTTGCAACATACTGCTTCTTTGCTTCTATGAGTGGTTTCCATGCATTCAACTTCTGTTGTTGACAGGGCTACGTCCGCTTGTCGCTTACTCATACAGCTCATTGCTCCACCAAACATTTTGAACACATATCCATTGGTCGACCTTCGTCGACCCAGATCTCCAGCCTAGTCGACGTCGACAAAGCCATATACATTTAATTCACTGTCCCCTCCAGGTTTTCCTTGATAGCATATAGCATAATCTTTTGTGCCATATAAATACCTAAATACTCTCTTGATAACTGTCTAATGCTCCTTCCCAGGTGTCGACATGTATCTACTCAACACTCCCACTGCATGGGCAATGTATGGTCGAGTGCAGACCATCGCATGCATTAGACTACCAACAACACTTGCATAGGGAACACGTGCCATGCCCTCTATTTCCTCCTATGTCCTTGGACACTGTTCAACAATTAGCCTTGCTCCCACAGGAATTGGCACCTTCACAGGTTTGCAATCCTCCATGTTGAAATGTTTCAATATTGTTTTAATATACTTCATCTGGTTCAACCAGAGCTTTTTAGCTACTCGATCTCTCTTAATCTCCATTCCCAGAATGAAGTTCGCTGCACCGAGATCCTTCATGTCGAACTTGGAGGATAGTTGCTTCTTCACCTCCTTTATTGCGTCCATGCTGTTTCCAATCAACATGTCGTCGACATCCAATGCTACATATATGAAACGCCCACCTTCTTCTTTGGAGTATATGTAGTGATCAACTTTGCTTCTCAGAAACCCCAAATTAAGGATGTATGTGTCGAACTTTTGGTACCACATCCTTGGTGATTGCTTTAGATCATAAAGGGATCTTTTCAATTTGCACACCAAATCTTTCTTGCCCTTTACTACAAATCCTTTAGGCTGTTTCATGTAGATTTCCTCTTCCAGGTCCCCGTGTAGGAACGCTGTCTTCACATCCATCTGTTCTATTTCTAGATCAAATGCTGCAGCCAGAGAGATTAGTACTCTAATGGAAGATAATTTTGCAACAGGGGAAAAAATCACACCGAGGTCGACTCCTTCGACTTGGGAATATCCTTTCGCCACTTGTCGAGCTTTGAATTTCTTGACTTGATCTGCTGCGTTCATCTTCTTCTTGAATACCCATTTGCTAGCGACAACCTTTCTTCCACTAGATAATTTGACTAAGTCCCATGTCTCATTCTTGTGCAAGGATTCCATCTCTTCGACCATGGTGTCCTTCCAAAGTTTTCCCTCTGCTAAGTCGTCTGCCTCCTCGACTGACTTGGGCTCATCGTCGGTGGCAGTTAACACAAATGCAGAATGGAAGTTGGGCGGACTATACCTTTCGACTGGTTTTCTTACTCATTCTGACCTCCTTACGACTGGGGTCGGTTGTTCCACCTCTCCTTCTGATTCAGTCGACTCATCTGAATCATCTTCTTCGTTCCTCAGTTCAAACCGCACCTTCTCCAGATTATTCTCGGTCTGAACAATTCCTTCAGGCTCGGATTTACTTTCTACTTCTCTAAAGACCACATCTCGATTGTACACTGTTTTCCTTGATGTATGATCCCATAGCTTATATCCTTTCATTCCTTCTTTGTATCCAATGAAAATACACTTGACTGCCTTCTTGTCTAGCTTGCTCCTCTTTTCCTTGGGAACATGCACAAATGCATCATAACTAGATACTTTGAGATGTGAAATCGAAGGCTTCTTACCTGACCATATCTCATGTGGAGTCATGTCGACTAGCACCGACGAAGGAGACATATTCCATAGATATTTTGCAGTGTCGACTGCCTCCGCCCATAATTCTTGTGTGAGCCCAACACCACTGAGCATGCTCCTTGCCTTGTCCATTGATGTTCTTTTCATTCTCTTAGCAACTCCATTTTGCTGTGGGGTATATGGTGTGGTATTTTGGCGTGCTATGCCACACTGCTTGCAGAACTGATCAAATTATTTTCCAAAGAATTCACCACCGTTGTTAGTTCTCAGCACATTATTCTTCTTATCTGCTTGGTTTTCTACAAGAGATTTAAACTCTTTGAATTTATCGAAAACCTCTGATTTCTTGCTTGGGAAATATATGCATGTCTTCCTGGAAAAATCATCTATGAAGGAGACATAATACAGGGATCCACCAAGTGAAGGCACTGAAACAGGACCAAACACATCACTATGAACCAACTCTAGAATCCCATTTTCCCTTGTCACTCCAGATGGGAACCTCACCCAAATTTGTTTTCCATATATACAATGTTCACAAAAGTCGACTTCTAAATTACATTCAGGAAAATCTTCAGCCATACCTTTGTTATGCATAGCTCGAAGTCCTTTTTCTCCTATGTGTCCCATCATCTCGTGCCATAGCATGGTCGGGTCGACTTTATGATGACTTGTCGTTTTGGTTTGAATCGACTCAGCTCGAGTCGTGTTTAGTCGATTCGAAGTCAAGTTGACTTTAGGAAAAGCAATGCTGTTGCATCCAGTCGAGTCGACACTCCCTAGTAACTTGTATAGGGTTCCAATCCAAACTCCTTTCATTAAGACCATCACACCTCTAACCATCTTGCACAAATTCTTTTGAAATAGAGTGTGCACCCCTGCATCACTCATCTTGCTAACAAATATCAGGTTTCTTGCCAGACTCGGAATGTGTAGCACACCTGGAGGGGTTCTACTCCTCCCATCCTGTAGTATCATTTGAACTCTTCCTCGTCCAACAATTTTGGTTGTCGAGTCGTCCCCCAAGAACACATCTCCTCCTTCATATTGTTCATATTCGCAGAACCATTCTCTATGTGGTGTCATATGATAGGATGCTCCTGAGTCGATTAACCAAACATCTTGATCCGACTATGTACTGATCAACGCCAGGTACACATCGCCTGCCTTATTTGGAGTCGTCTTTCTCTCAGTCGACTGCTTCTCGTCGGATCCTGTACTGACTTCCATTGCCTTCGACTTGTAGTCCCTTTCGAAATTCCCAGCTTTACTGCATTTCTAGCATCTTCTTGTCGACTGAACAGGGGATTTAGATCTACCCTTCGACTTAGACTTTCTACCGGAGAATTTTCCTTTATCTTTGTCAAGCGGTTGACCTCTCACCACTAATGCATCTTTGGTCGATCCTTCCATGTTCTTCCTTCTCATTTCTTCTGACAGTAGAGATGCAACCATGTCTTCTAGTGCTAATGTGGTTGTATTACTCCCTATAGCCACGACTAAGCTTTCCCAGGATCCTGTAAAAGAACATAATAGGCTAATACAATTCTCCTCCTCAGTGATTTTAATATCCACAGAAGATAACTGGCTTATAATGGTATTAAACACATTTAAATGCTCAGTCATCGAACTTCCCTCATTCATCCTCAGAAGATAAAATTTCTTTCTGAGAAACAACTTATTTACCAGGGATTTCGACTGGTACAAGCTCCCCAACTTGTACCACAATTTCTTGGCCGAGTCTTCACCTGAGACATTCAGTAGTACCGAATCTGCAAGACAGTCGAATCGTACTCCTTGCTCTTCTCTCGAGTTTCTCCCATTCTTTCGTCAACATACCTATCGGCATGGTACCTGGACAGACTGTTGTTCATTGTTCTAGATGAAGAACCTACCACATTTGAAGAAGCAGTTCAAAAGGAACAATGGAAAGAAGCTATGACGAAAGAGCATCAATCCATTATGAAAAATGAGGTATGGGAAATCGTACCAATACCTAAAGAAAAATCGGTGGTAACTTCAAAATGGGTGTACAAGATCAAACATGTAGCAGACGGAAGCGTGGATAAATACAAGGCAAGATTTGTAGCTGAAGGGTTCTCCCAGAAGGAGGGAGAAGATTATGATGAGACGTTTGCTCCGGTGGCTAGATACACTTCCATCAGAGCTATCATATCTCTTGCCACTTCCATGGGATGGAACTTACATCAGATGGATGTAAAGACAACTTTCCTCAATGGAGCTATTGAAGAAGTAGTATATATTGAAGAACCTCAAGAGTTTGAGGTACATTCCAGAGACATTCACGTTTGCAGATTGAAAAAAGCTCTATATGGACTCAAGCAAGCTCCAAGGGCTTGGTATGCTAGAATGGACAACTATCTAACAAGACTTGGTTTCTCCAAGAGTCATGCAGATCCAAACCTTTACTATAAAGTCGTGGACAATGCACCTGTGATTCTACTATTATATGTTGATGATCTATTCATAACAGGTGAAGAGTCTCTCATTATCCAGTGCAAGAAGGAATTAGCTTCTGAATTTGATATGAAAGATCTAGGTCTTATGCATTATTACTAGGGACTAGAAGTATGGCAGAAGCATGGTGAAGTATTCCTTGGACAAGGAAAGTACGCAATAAAGATCC
>SNQJ01S0175500.1:6901-20093 GCA_010110895.2 Picea sitchensis | reverse complement strand
AATGTGAATTAAATAAGGTCAAAATTCAAGGGAGGATAAATTCTTTTGATGATGCTTTCTAAGGTATGTTATTTACAGGTCATCTCACCATTTTCGCAACAACGTTTTTTCTAGAATAATTTAGAGTGGGAAATATTGAGGCCATTGAGGAAACATATCCAAGTATCTGTGATAAATGTTTTTTCTTGTGGGTCATTGTATTTTTGGAGTTACACTCCGTGGAAAATAGGGTTTGTGGCTAGTCTTGAAACTAGTCTAAAACAAATGTTTTGGGTAAAAACGTCATAACTTCTTCATAACAGATCCAAATTCAGTAAGACCAAATGTATTGTTTAGAGTACAGTGTTTAGTATCATTTGTACCATTTTTTAGATCCATACAACAAATATTTTGCATGGGGAACGCTCTACAAGTTCACTCTCTAGAATAAGCCAAAATTCAACAAGGTACGCCATTTTTGCTATAACTCCTTTTTTGAGAGGTTCCAAGCAGTGAAACATGGAGGAATTGCATAAAAGACACAAAAGAAATTTTTGTACTATTTTCAGATCTTTATTCATTACATGTACATAGCTATGATTATTTCAAGTTAGGGTTGTTGACTAATCCAAACTTAGTCATGTGAGACTAAAGTAAAGTTTGATGAAAATGATAGTCTCTTATTGTTAAAGTTAAGGAAGGTTTGCAGGTATGTGATCATACACACCAGGTCTATTACAGAGTCTGAGAGTTCAAATCAGATTTGGATGATGAAATTGATGAGGATTTTAGGTTGAATTACATGTTGGGTACAAGTTTGAGACAAGTAGTTGATAATTGGCACATACATGAGGTGTATAGTTGATGATGTTGGTATCTTGATGATTCATAGTTTATGTGTATTTGTCATGATTGGTATTTACATGTTGATGCATGGTTGATGCACTCATTGATGGTACAAGTTGAGAATTACAGGTTGGTGCATGGTTGATGCACTTGTTTATAGATGCAGGGTTGATTACAAGTTGTTTATATTTTTATGTTGATGCAGTTTGTTTGGTGCATGTTGATTGATACATGTTTACATTAGTATATCTCCTGATGAAATGGAAGGTGTGATGAGTAGTTCATCATTCTAGTTCATAGCCGAGGGAAGTTGGGCAGTGGAAAGGGCAGAATTGGTTGTAGCCACCCTTAGGTTGTAACCGAGAGCACCAGGGTTGTATCCTCCTTTTGGGTTATAGTTTATGTGTATTTATGCATGATTGGTACATATTTGATGCATGGTTGATGCACTCATTGATGGTACAAGTTGAGGTACAGGTTGGTGCATGGTTGATGCACTTGTTTATGGTACAGGTTGATTACAAGTTGTTTGGTACATGTTGTTACAGGTTGTTTGGTGCATGTTGATTGATACATGTTTACATTAGTATATCTCACAGTGATAGTGTGATAGTGGTTCCATCATTCTAGTTCTATGACAGGGAAGTTGGACGTGGAAAGGACGGGTGGTTGTAGCCACCTTCCGGTTGTAGCCGAAGAGCATAGGGGTTGTATCCTCCTTTTGGTTGTAGCCATAGAATTGGGGATTTGGAGCTTCCCTTAGGTTGTATCCTGAGAAAATAGGGGGTTGGAGCCTCCTTCCAGTTGCAGTTGAAAAAAAAAGGAAGTTGGTGCTTCTAATGAATGCAATTCTTAAAGACATATAAGAAAAATAATTCTTTGGTTTTCTCCCACTTTGGGTTTCCACGTAAAAACATAGGTGTACTATGTATGTGTATTCTTTCTCATTTGTTCATTATTTATTTACTCTGAAACTATTGGATGATAATGCTACATTGATATAACACTTTCATTTTGTGGTTAAAAAGGATTATATTTCTCTATTACTAATTCACCCCCCTCTTAGTAATCCAAGACGTCCATCATGCTGGCATGGTCCTGAATTGGTAGTGGGTCTAACTCCATGAGGTAATGAGTCTAGGTATCATGGTATGTATCACTCTGATATTTGAATCACTTGAACATGTTGTATTGAATCCTTCTTCATTTCATAATGTTTTCTTGGAAATTATTCTCGTTTCCTTGTTTAAACCTGGGAGGGTGACATCGTGCCCTAGTAAGTTGATTTCTCTTTAGGATTGGTTTCTATTGTGTGGATCTTTGAAGATTCATCGTCCATTCCCTTCATACTTACCACTTTCCATTCTTATTTCTTCCATCTCACCATCTTTTGGGCATTGGGATTGGCTACACTATGAAGGTTTGTACCTTACCTCATGGGAAGAAGGTGCTAAAGGCCCAGAGGTTAAAATTAGTTGGAAAGAGTTCAAAGCTAATTTTGAAACCTTTGAGATGCTTCGCCCAAGGATCTGTGAGAAAGCATTGAAAATATTCTCAGTAAGAAAAGGGGACCCACAAGATAACATGAACACTCAAGGTATTAGTTGATGGATAGGGGGTCTCATCACAAGCCGACCTATTATGACCATGGACATGTAGTGGTATGACATTACCACCTATTTGGTCACCAATCTAGGGTAATGGGTCTTGGTTGCATAGCTAAGAAAAAGGGGGTCCCATCATGAGCCAGGCTTCTCATTTTCATGAATTGATTTGTGGATGACACTGTCACCTCTGGTATCCAAGCCATGACAGTGGCCCTCAACTATTCCCTTGTAGCACAAGAGAAATGATCAAGATAAAGAAAGCTAATAATAAATGACAATGAATGGGATAAGAAACAATTGCATCCATAACAAGGTGAAACTCACCCTCCACAAAGGCACCCACAGGTGAGACTCTACATTTCAATGTTATCACATGCACCCCATGCCCAAATATTTACCCCTTGCCACCTCATACACTTGCATGGCTTGGACTAGACTCCACCTGGGAAAAACCCCAGACTTAAGGGGAATTATCCCAATAGGACACCTTGAGACCCTCTCCAAACCTAAACTTGTCAAATTGCATAATGTCTTTGAGAATTTTTTGGGGGTTAAGGGGGGTTTGATGCACAAGTTCAAGTGATTTAATTATTGGATGCGATTTACATGCTATGATGTTTGTGACTTATGAACCCCTGGAGGGTGTACTTGTTATCTCTTCAATACCTTTTCCGGTGGACTGGTGCACATGAATAAATGATTAGCTTGAACCTTCATATGGCTCAAAATCCCACAAATGGATGTTGAGACCCTAGCCAAGGGGAATGACAGGCATTGAAGACTTGCAGCAGGAGAAAGAAGGGAGATTCCTTTGGAGGCACTTTGGAAGACCTAGATCCAAGGTTTTTATGCCCCTCTTACTTGGATTTTTTCTCTTGTGGGCCCTAGATGTCATCTAGAGCTAGGGTTTCATATTTGGAAGGAATTTATGAGGCAATTGGCACATGTGGGAAATATTTAGGCCTTTGGAGTCCCAATATTTCATATTCCTTGCCCAACGTTCCACTCTTGAGGCCCAACATCACCCTAAAGGGCATGAAATCACCCTTGGAGGAATTTCTGGATGCAAATTTATTTTAATTATGTCAAAATTGGATTTTTGTTGTAAGCAGGCCAAGTCCACCTATTTTTGACCTAAAAGTAAGTTAAAGGTCATAATTTTGTATAAATAGACAAAAGGTACATTCATTTTTACATCACAACTTGTCATTGAGATAAGGAGGTCTACAATTTGTGCACTATTGGGGTTATTGGCTTAAACAAGGAAGGTGTGACTCTCTTTTAAGGCTTATTTTGGCACTTGGACAAATTTTATGAAGTTTTGTGGCAATATTGCATGGTTTTACATGATTATTCTTGGTGAAAGTAAGTAGATTTTTACTTTGTCATTATTAATGGTTATGGTAATGATTTTCTTTCTCATGAAATATTATGAAATTGCATGTTTTAATTAAATGCTTGAAGTAAGAAACTTAGGCTGCTACTTCTTATTTTTTATTACCCTAGCTTCATAGAATTGATCTATAACTAGTGAAACCATAGGGCCCTAAAGTGCTATCTCCTTTGATGTCTTCATCTAGATATTTTTCCTAAGTTAATTTTCATCCACAAACTCTTCAAGAAGAAGCATGCGCTAGGGCCTAGAAGTTCCTACACCCTAGCTTCCTCTCTTCTTAAGTTCAAGAAGCCTAGGAGGACTTAAGCTGATGTTCCTCCTAGGTCTTGTCCCTTCTTGAATTGTGTCCATTATCATTTGTTACCATCCCTAGAGAGAGCCGCCAACCTTGACTCCATTTACCCCTAAAAGGCACTAGTCCTCTCTTCTCACTTCTTGACAAAACTACCAACCTACACTCAAACTTCACTTTCTATTCTACTAACTTAGCCTACCTTACTAACCTAGTTTTAAAGTGCTAGCTTTATGTTGTTACTAACACTGCTACAACCATTATATAGAATCCCATTTTTGTTTACAAGCTAACTAAATCAACCCATAAAATTGCATGAAGAAAAGTATTAGCAGCTAGAGTTAAAGTGTGCATAAATTGCTTTTTAGAAAGTGTATTTCTGAAGGTTTCTTACATTTTTCATCACTCTTGTTTTGTTGTTGTTACAATTATTTGGGATAACTTGTTAAAAGTCATTAGATGGTTTATAAATCTATAGAATTTGTACTAGGAGGATCGCTATCAATAGATGCTAAAGGAGTGTTTAGCTTCCTTACAAAAGTACATTTCTGAAATCTATTTGTTGTTTTCATAACTATTAATTTTATACTTTATAAGTACATTTGAAAACCCCTTAAATTCATTACCTGACTTGTATTAATCTATAAATTGTAAGTGGAAAAGGTACTATCATTGCAAAGTCCTTATATCTCATTATTTGTCATCATAAGTTGCAATTTATGGATATATATACTGTTGTTGCTATACATTTATCTTTTTTTCATGCATATAATTGTTTGGTAGCATAATTGTTTTTGAAGTCACTGATTGAAATCATTGATATCATTGGTTATTATATAATGTTTTTTGTTTCTTTGGTAAAGGGCGGGTATCATTCACCTTATTTCCGCTTGAACCCTTTAACATAACCATACCAAGTGACTTCATTCATTTGAGTGACCTAGAGAGAGGGGTGGGATTACCTTGTCTTATCTTCCTTCATCAAGCCACTAGGTCCTAGGATGTCTCCCTTGGAGTAGAGTCATATTCATCCTAAATAGAAAAGGGTATCATGTTGGGGTGACAGTGATAGGATTACCCTCATGTTCTGCCAATCTCGACCTACTTGCCTTCAGGATTTGGGAAAGTATAGATTGTTTGATAAATTTTTTGGCGTCGTTTCCAGGGACATTGAGTCACTTTTCCTTGAACAACACTTTTTTAGTAAGCCTTTATCCAAAGCCTTCATTATAGAAATCTTACATGTCGACTCCACTAAGGGTGATTACCTCACTCCCTTTGGTGATCTTGAAAATATTTTCTGGAGACTCCAGAAACTTGAGGGAGATACATCAATCCTCCCAAATCTTATAGAATAAGACCTCCCCAAAACTCTCCTACAATAAAATCAATGTTTGGAGGTAATATTCCTTTAAACACAATGTCTAACACTGAAACTCAAACCTAGAATCAAAATCAAACTAATAACCAAAAGAAATGGGCGTCCAAACTCTTTAAGCCATTAGACATGACATGAATTCCAAGATACCCTTGACAAATTCCCCCTAGGTACGCAAAATGGTTGCCTAAGTTCAGTAGTAATGATGTATTTAGCGTTAAATACCACATGAGTAATTTCTGGGCCCTTTTCCAACTTCATTTCATCAGTGATGATGTTGAAGACTTGGCATTGAAGTTGTTCTCTTCCACTATTTGTGATAGCACCAGAAGATGGTATAATGGTCTCCCTGATGCTAGTATCACATCTATGGATCAATTAGAAGAAGTCTTACTCAAAGTATGGAGTGTTGAAGAAGATCCCAAAACGTTACTGACAATACTTAATAATATAACAAAAGCTAAGAATGAAACTGTCATGGAATTCCATGATAAATTTGAGAGGCTAGTACAACAGATCCCGAAAATCCACCACCCTTCAAACAATTTTCTTCTTTTTCTTTACACCAAGAATTTTTTAGGAAAAATGGGTTTCCTCATCAAGGACAAAGCTCCTAAAACAATTCAAGAATCCCAAGAGATGGTTATGAATATTAAAAATAACCTAATATCATCCAAGATAGAACCCTTTTCTGCCCAAAGTGTTAATATGGATGCTAAACCCAAAGTAGTTCACAGTGCTGAGCCTACCTCATATAGTGGCGATATCTTGGCAAAGCTTCAATTGACTGTATATGGCATGGTAAAAACCAAAGAATTGACAATGAATAGGATTTTCAACCTAGAAAGAGAGATGCTATCACACAATCTGTACTTTCCCAAGGCCCAAGGCAAGTGGATGCAATATTTGCGTAATAGGGGGTGACCTATCACTGTCACCTTAACATGAAACCCATTTCTTTTTAGGATTATGTCAAAGTACCCCACGGGAGAAGTCCCCAGTGACCTAAAGGGATTATAACTAAGGAAAATATGCAATAAAATCCCCCTCTCACTAGTCACTCAATTCAAAAGGTTCTTCTGGTCTTTAAGGGATGAAGAAAATGGTAAAATGAAATGTACCTGACTAGAACATGACAACAAGAAAATATATCAACTTGAAAGTACAAAGATATGATGTTAGTTATTCTTAAGAACATAAACCTTCAAGGAGTAAGATAGCTGATATGAATTTGTAGAAATGCAACAGTTTGTAACAACAATTTCTATTTTATAACAACCTCAAGAGTTATTCCTTGAAAATCCTTGAAAATGACAAGAAGAAATAGCTTTGACTTCACAGAATGATAAAAGTTTGTCACAAGCAAGTTTGGAAATGTCTAGCTAGCATAATAGGTTAATTTTGTAGAGAATTTTCTTCAGTTAGATGGATGTAGCAATCTTTTGCATCAACAACAAATTCTAATGGTCAAAAGTGCAAGAAAACACCATACAAAGTTAGCACTTATCTAGTATATTGACTAGCAGTTGTCACAGTTGAATTTTGAATGAGTTAAGTGCAAGTTATGTAGGAACATGTGTCCAATAAATGTATGTTAGTATGGTTGTAGAAAATATTTGCAACAACAACAAGTTAACTAAGGAGTTAGTGTAGTTTGAGGTTATAAGAGGTTAGTAAATGTTTCAAGGAAGATAGTTTGAAATTTGTTTGATCAATCAATCACTTATAATGGGTAGACTAGTGCCTTTATGGAGTAATGGAGTCTATAAGTGACAATTTTCTCTTAAAATAAATGACACAATGATCGTAATTTCCTAAGGAGAAGAGATGGATGGAAGAGATGTTGGCTCTTGAAGGCCTCAAACATCCAAACCCTAAAGATGATTTTGCTAGAGTGTAAGCAATTTTAGGCTCTAGAAAACCTTCATTCCTTAGACTATTAAAAGATATTAAAAGAAACAATTGATTAGGTAATGACCAGTAAAGTGATAATATTTCAAGGCTATAGAGGTTCATCTAGGTCAAGGTCTCCTTAGAAAATTCTAGCAAATGAAGAGTAAAGAAGTAGAGATTTAAGTCCTTTACTGCTAGGGTTTGTCAAGCAAGCAATTTCATAATATTTAACATGAATAAGCAAATTTACCAGAAACCATTCAAAGAAAATGAAGAATTGCATATTTACTTACTTAACCAAGAATAATCAAGCCATAAAACCCTAGAATGCCAAGTAACTTCAACAAGAAATGATCCAAGTTGCAAAATTTAGCCTCCAAGAGAAAGTGCGCCTAGAATTTCAGCCAATAACCCCTAAAAAGGGCGCAAATTCCATACCACACTACTTGTGCGATGAGTGATGATGAAAAAATGAGAGTATTTTCTCTCTATTTATATAATATCATTGACCTTTAATTAAAATTAGTTCATAAAAAGGATGACATGGCCAAATTACATTGAAAATCCATTTTTTTACATAAATGGAGGTAATTAAACCTTAAAATCAGCTCCAAGGGTGAAGCCATGCCCTTCTAGGGTAACGTTGAGCCCCTAGGGTAGAACGTTAGGCCACACATGTGGAAAGTTTGGCTTCCAAAGGTCCTGAATGCTACCCCATGTTCCAACTAGAACAAAACTGCCTTCATAAATGCAAACCCTAACTGTGGATGACGTATAGGGTCACAATGGTGACACCATGGGATCCAAAAGGTCAATGTCTAGGTGGAAATAAAAAATTCCCCTGGGTCTAGGTCTGTTGGAGTGCCCCTGGTGCAACACCCTTCTTTATTCCTGGTGCATGTCTCTGGTGTCTCTCTGCCCCTAGTTGGGGTCTCAATGTCCATCTGTGGGATTTCATCCCCATGGAGGTTTGAGCTAATCATTCCCCCATATGTAACTTTCCATCGAGCAAGGTACTATAGAAAAAAAAAGTACGCCCTCTAGGGGTTCATAAGTCACAGGGATCATATCAATGTTAATCACATCTAATAATCAAATTCCCCAAACATGTGCATCAAACTCCCCTTTACCTAGACAAATGCTCAAAGACGTTATGCAATTTAACAAGTTAGGTTTGGAGAAGGTCTCATGATGGCTTATTGGGATAATCCTCCTTAAGTTTGTGGTGTTTCCTAGGTGAGATCCAAAATAGGTAATGTAAGTGTGTGTGAGGTGAAATGGGGACGTGTTTGGGTATAAGGTGCAATCATAACATGGAAATGTAGGTCTTACCTATGGGTTCATTTTTAGAGGGTGAGTTGCACCTTGTCATAGACACCATTCTTTCTTATCCCATTCAATGCCTTATATTATTAGCTTTTTTATCTTTTTCATTTATGCTTCAAGGGAAGAGATGAGGGGCACTATCTTAGCTTGGTGACCGGAGGTGACAGCATTACCCATAAGCATTTCACAGAGATGAGAAGGATGGCTCATTATGAGAACCCCTTTATCTTGGCTATGCCACCAAGAGCCTCTACCTTGGTTTGGTGACCAGATAGATGGTAGTTTCATACCACTAATACCTTGAATGTTTATTATCTTGTAGGTGCCCTTTTCTTACTGACAATCCTTTTATTGATTTCTCAGGAATCCCTAGGCGAAGCATCTCCAAGGTTTTATATTTGATTTTAACTCTTGAAAACTACTTTTACCCCCTTCTTCCCATAAGGCAAGGTATAACCCTTAATAGTGTGGAAAATCTCAATGCCCAAACAAATGTAGGGGAAACATGAGAGGAATAAATATGGAAAGTGGTAAGTATGGAGGGAATGGACGATGACATTTCACAGAGCCACCCAGTGGCAACCTATCCTAAAGGGAGACTAAATTACTAGGGCATCATGTCACCCTCTCAGGTATGAACGAGTTAAAGAGCATAATTTCCAAGAAAATGTTATGAAATGAAGGAGAATTAAACTCAACATATTCAAGTGCTTCAATAATCAAAGTGACACATATGATGATACCCAGACTCATTACCTCATGGAGAAAGGATTACTACTTCTTCAAGACCAGGATGGTGGGATGGATGTTGTTGCTGTTGATAAATGGGCTAGACTTGAAGAAAAGAGGGGCCCTTTAGGGCCATTCTCAAGTCATCCAACTCTTGACACACCATGTCTAGGACCTGTGGGCCTCGAGACATGATCTCCTTAGTTATTCCTAGGATAGGGGATAGCATCTCGCTCCAACTCGGGGACATGTAATCACCGTAGAGCGCATGAGAACCTCAACATATCTGGTATGACCTGTATCTACTAGATATTAGAAAAATGTATTAGTAATCTTTAGGGTGGTGTTATCACCCTTCTCTCATGTATGATATAATAAAATAAAGACAAGCATGCATATATACATAATGAAGGAATAGAAAAATGAAATAGTAGGCATCGTTGTTTGACTTCATTATGATTCTGAAAGGTTCAAGCCAAAATTGTGCGTTCCCTTTAACATTATTGGGATCTCCTTTCTTTGTATACCATTCTAAAGTCAAATATCCTTGCATGTAGTCCCCTCCTTCATAATCAACTTCCTCTTGTATTCTAGTGTATTGTGTTGCGGGAGGGGGGTGGGGTTCTGTAATCAATACATATTCTTGGTTTGGCTCAGTCAACAGATTTTCATCATCCGCCTTCCATTTGACGAAGTCAACTCCTTTCCCTCTAAACCTTATCAAATCTTTAATTTCATCCTCTTGTGTAGAAGAAAGTCATCCCAGTCTTTAGAGACGTTAGAGGCATCATTAGGATAATCACCCCAATTTGTATCTCTCTCTTGCTTCAGAATGATGGGATGGGATTCTACCAATGCACTATCCCTTATGTATGTTTCATACAAATGTAAGGTCTCATAATTACCTTGTGTAATGATGTCCTTGTGATTTCTAGGAATATTATGTTCACCCTTTACTTTGGTCCATGCTATCTCATTAATATTGTATTCTTCTACCAAGGGAAGAGCAATCCATCCTTGAAATAAGAAGACATCTATGGAGTTGTAGTTACTATATCGATGATTACACCTTTCAATGTGTTCCATCCTCTTTGTCTTGTTATGAAAAGTGATGCAAGCTTGGTCCCCGACGGGGATAGTTGCATAGGACAAGTCCATCTGTAGACTTTCTCCTAAAGTATCATCCCATTCCCTAGATAATATCATTCCCCAAGTGTCAAGTATATCGACAACAACGATGTCCATTATGAGAGGGAAATCAGGGTAATCGGAAAGGTGGACTTCAAGACCTTCCATCAAGCCATAGGCCTTGATCCCCTTTGACTCAAATCTACAAACATTGGCATAAGGTCCTGTAACTTCCAGCCCCAATTGGTTCATAACCTTCAAACTCATCACATTGATAGATGACTCAGAGTCAAGCATACAATTTTGAAGACATAGGTCATTTATTAGAAAGGAAGTGAGAAAAGGTGTTTGTCCATTTTGCTCAAAATGACCGGTTTGTAATAGTGTGGAAGTTTCTTCAAACAATTTCTGGTCATCTAGAGTCTGTTTTGTCAAAGAAGGAATTTACAACATTCCACGAATCCTTTTGACCTTTTGTAAGATATAGGCCATACTAGTGCTTAGGTTGGTCCCATCATTGCTAGGTTTTGGGAAAGGTTGGGGTAGATCCCTAACATACACTTGGGCCTCTTCAAGCTTCACCCTTGAGTACTCACTTGTTTGGCTCAAGCACTCAATCCTAGGCTTCCTCTTGTCTTGATTCTCTTGGATTTGATTTGGCATGAACAAGGTAAATATGGAATATTCATAATTAGATTTCTCATGAGTAGCCTTTGGGTGATCACATTAAAAATGGGAGTCTTTGTAGGATAAGGACTTAGGATCATCTTCTTGCCTCACAACAATTTAGTTTCAAAGTGTTTGTACAAATTTGTTCTTTTGAAGCATGAGGTTTTATTGTCTGACTAGTATTTTGAGGAAGTCTCATAGAAGGAGGCTTTTGGGATTGTGATATTGCCCTTTCAAAATCAGTGATTTATTTAGAGGTACCTACATTCTTAGAGGGTTAAAAAAAATTAAGGTATCTTTCATAGTTGAGAACCCATTCTTCCAAGTACCAGTCCCTTTAGGGGGGATGGATAACTTAATTTCATCGTTTACCTCTAGTATCTCTGGGAAATCATGTTCTTCTTGCTCAACATCTTACCCATCATTTTGGTCCCAGGGAATGGGATCAAATCATTTAATATTTTCTTCAATCCGGAAAGCACCAGCTTGTGCTTCCTTGAGCTTTGCATGGAATCGAATCCTGAGGATGGATTGGAAGTTTCCTTCAAAATAATTTAAGTATTGTCTAAGAATAACACTCTCTGGTAGAAAGTCAGAATCAATTCTACCAAGTAAGGTATTAAAAATGTCATTAAATTCCTGTTGGCGTTCGGAAGTCGCTCCTGGATTGCTAGCAGGAGCAGAGCCCGAAGCCCATCAGATTTAATGTCACGGTTTGTTTTAAAGGTTGATCAAATGGAGGGAAACTCGGAACAACACAGTCTCAACTCAGAAACCAGACCAGGCATGCATGAAAGAGTGAGGTCCTGATAAACTCCAAACAATGAGTTGTAGTAAAGGTGAGTAGGTGGAAGACTTACGCAAGAAGAGCGCAATGATCTATTACAGACATCAGGTATGCAACAGACTGAAGAAGAAATGCATTCGAACACAAAATCCTTTTACATTCAAATACAAAAACCAGAGGGCACGACAACGCCACAACAAATCCTTTATTGCAACAAGCTGCACTACTGTGAATCCTTAGGCAAAAGATGAAACAAAGATGGAAAAGAAAGAGAACTGTTTGTTATAAACCAAGAAATCTCAAACACAGAGGCATATAAAGGAAACCAGAGTATTTGCT
The DNA here is from genome assembly GCA_010110895.2 of Picea sitchensis. Taxonomy (NCBI): domain Eukaryota; kingdom Viridiplantae; phylum Streptophyta; class Pinopsida; order Pinales; family Pinaceae; genus Picea; species Picea sitchensis. The sequence continues at coordinate 7,724 of SNQJ01S0175500.1, read as the reverse complement.
GAAACTACACAGTCGGGAGCTTAGCTCTACCATCGATAGATACAAAAATGGCAAAAATGCCTACATATACTCAAAAATAACACAGCGGCGGAACCAAGAAACTGCATTGAAGGCTTTGCGTCTGCATGGATTTTGACAACATGGAGTTGCGATCTTTGAATGGTCGTGCAACTTATGGAAGACGCGATCAGTCTTCTGACAGTTTATTCGGCGAATCAACGTGCTTTTAATCTTTTGCGGGACGTCCCCATTATGGCGGAGACGATGTCTAACCACCACCAACCGCTTCAATAACTGCTTCTTGGGATTGATAATGGCCCAGCCAACTTAGCATCTCGAGATAGGGAATGCTTCTCGCGCTGCCACCTGGAACGACTGAATGGTTTGAGGGACGGACATGAGGACCGTCGCGGAGGACGTGGTGTATGGTAGGAGTGATGAAGAGAAGTGAGAGTGATGACAGAGGGGGGGGAAATAGGGGATGATCCATGGAAGGGAAAAGCCAGGTAGATGGGACACAGACAGGAGAAACGGACTCACCTTCGGGTGAGAGGCTGATGTGGAAAGAAGGGGATGCGTGGCAGGCAATGAGTGGGTGATGAAAAGGAAGGGGAGGCCACGCGAGCCAGAGAGGAGGGATGGATAAGTGACATATGGAAACAGGGGAAGGCGGGTAGAAGGAAAGTGAAGTGACGGGAGGAGGACCCACGCTGGTTAAGCACAGGGCAGCTGATAGGAGCAGGGCTGCATGAGCGTCGTTGATCCGGGCGCTGCGATCGTGGCCATTGGAAGCTGTAGCCACAATTCCGGACCCCCCCCCTCG
>SNQJ01S0175498.1:0-11328 GCA_010110895.2 Picea sitchensis | reverse complement strand
AACCGCCAAGGCCACGGTCACAAGGTCACCATGTGACCATGCACTATCGCAAAAGGGGGCTCCGTTTACAAGGCGAATAAACAAAGGACAAGTGGTGGGTCGTTTTGTACAACCGTTGAAACCAAAACGTAAACCTGCACTCTCTGTGCGTGGTCATATGTTACAACATATAAAATCGGGGCTAACGTGTGCGCCAAAACACTGTGGTCGGGACTGTATGGTCATATGTTGTGGAGTGTGCGACCAAGGGCTGGGGCTGAGCCCCAACCCGGGCGTGCCCCAACTCAAACTTTAATTCAATTTAAATAAATATAAAACCATATACATAGTAAGTGACACCGTGTGGTATGTTGGTCAGGTGGTCATTGCTAAAATGTTGCACGCATGTGGAGGTCTGGGGTTCGAGTCCGGTGGACTCCATAAAATTTTGAACAAACAACCATTGCCATGATGCCACGTGGCAACCCACGACTGGGCCACGCGACACCAATCCATTTGCCCATTAAATGTCACATGTCGAAAAACCATTCGTCCACATCTACCAATCCGAAACTACCACGTCAGCATATTCCAACTCAACATACAGACATGCCACGTCAGCATCCGTACGGACTGCACAGTCAACACAATTTTTTTTACCTGTTTGGTGATTCGAACAGATCACAATATCTCTCTCATCCGACATCTGTTTGAACCCAAATGAGTTGTGTTGGGTTCGTGATGACGAGGGCTACACACCCATTCGTTTTCAAGCAATTCCGAGAACTTTTATTTTTGAGCTAAATTTTGACCCCTGGTCCAGATTTTGATCAATAGATATGTTTAATTACAAAAGTAAAATTTTGCATAAATTCAATCCATTTGGCATGTCTTTGATTCAATTTTTCCTGTCTAGTTATGAATTGTAACTCTTGGTTATCATTGTAAAAAACAAACTCTTTAGGAATCAAGTAGTGTCTCTATTTCTTTAAAGCTTATATTACTGCATAAAAGTCTTTGTCATATGTGGAGTACTTATTATTTGTATCATTTAGCTTCTCACTAAAATAAGCAACAGGTATGTTATCTTGACTTAAGACAAATCCAATTGCAGCTTTGCTTGCATCACACCTTACTTGAAATGTCTTACCAAAGTCTGGAAAAACTAGAATTGGTTGTCTAGATATCTTCTCCTGAAGCTCTTCTCTACTTATTTTGTCCAATTAAAAGATGTATGTTTCTTCTTGATTGTGTCTAAAATCGGTGCACATATCCCACTAAAATTTCTGATAAAATTCCTATAGAAACTAGCTAAACCATGGAAGCTTCTCACCTAAAAGATGTTCCTCGGTGACGGCCATTCTCTGATTGATTTTACCTTCTCAGGATCCATCTTATGTTCATTTTCCAAAATTACAAAACCCAAATAAATGATCTATGTCTGCATGAAAGAAGATTTCTTCAAATTTATCAGTAGCTTCTCTCGCTGCAACCTCCTCATCACTAGAGTCAAATGTCTCAGATGCTCTTCTCTATTCTTGTTGAAGATCATTATATCATTGATATACACGATCACAAACTTGCCAATGAAATATTTCATCACTTCATTCATCAATATCATAAACGTACTTGGAACATTTGTTAACCCAAATGGCATGACGAGCCATTCATACAACCCTTCACTTGTCTTGAATGTTCTTTTCCACTCATCACCTTCATGTATTCTTATTTGGTGATATCCACTCTTTAAGTCAATCTTGGAAAAACAATTGCTCCACTTAAGAAATCCATTAAGTCATCCATTCTCGGTAAAGTGAATATGTACCTGATGGTGACTTTGTTGATATCTCTCGAGTTGGTGCACATTCTTCGTCCTCCATATTTCTTTGGACTTAGTATTGTTGTTACAACACATGGACTCAAGATTTCCCTTATCAAACCTTTTTCCATCAAATATTGAACTTGCTTCTTAACCTCTTCATTCTCTTGAGGTGTCAACCTATATGCATATTTTTTTGGTAGAATTGCTCCAGTATAAGGTCAATACGATGGCTTATACTCCTTATAGGTGAAAATGAGAAAGGCAACTCATCCACGACTATATCACCAAAATTCTCTAGCAGTTCCTGAACTTCCTCAAGAAAATCCTCCATCGAAGCACTTGTCAAAATGACTTTTGGTTTCCTTACTACAACAAACTTCATTTCCTATTCTTTCTTGACTTCATTCAGGAGTTCCTTTCCACTCATGAGAAGTATGCTCGTGTTGGCTTCTTCCTTCACTTTCTTGTATTCAATTGGCAGCAACATATATGTCCTACCATTCTTTTCCAAAGTGTAGGTGTTATTTCTTCCATCATGAATGAAATTTATGTCATATTTCCACGACCTTCCCAACAAAAGATGACAAAAATACATAGGAATCACATCACACAAGATCTCATCCCTATATCCTCCTATCTTGAATTCAACTTGGCACTGTTTAGTAACCATTACCTGGTGTCCTTTTTGCAACCATGAAACTCTATATGGGATGGGATCTGTAACTCTTTCCAACTCTAACTTTTCCACCATCTCTGTGGATACTAGATTTTCAGTGCTTCCACTATCAATTATCACTTTCCAGACCATGTCCTTGTCCTTGCAAGCAGTCCTGAACAAACTGTTCCTTTGGGCTGGTTTCCCCACTTCATCCTCTAGTTTCAAGAGAACCTTTATCATCATCAAAGAGCTTCCACTTTATGCACATTATGATTCAACATTTCTCTTTTGATCTTTTGAAATGTGATCTTGGCCTCCTCCTTATTTCTTCCTCTCAGGGCATTCCCAAGACATGTGTCCTACCTTTGCATAGGCAAAACACTTTACCTCACTTCCTCTACCTCTTCCTCTTCTACGAGGAAAATTATTTCTTGCCCCATCATATTGTCTCCCTCTGGAACTTCCTCCTCTTTCTGGGTGACTATGAGGTTTCCTTACCTCATCCTTGGGCTTCTAAACCCCATAATGATTAATCTCCTTGCCTCTATTCAGACTTCTACCTCTAACCCTTTGGCTTTGCTTCCTTTCCCACTTATCCTCTTCTTTCAAAGAAATCTGATAAGCATCTTCCACATTTCTAATGGTCACCATGCTAATCTCGTCCTAAATTTCACACCTCAGGATATTAATGTACCTAGATACCTTTTCATCATCACTTTCCCTGTGACCTACTCTAATATTTATCCTATAAAACTCTTCAGTATACTCTTTAACTGTCATCCCCTTCTGTCTCAAATTCTACAGTATTTTGAACAAATTAATCCGATTATCTCTAGGTATGAATTTAGCTTTCATCTTAGCCACCATTATGTCCCATCTCTTTATCTTCTACTTTCCTTTGCACCTCCTATCAGCCTACAGTTCATCCCACCACAGTGTTGCATTCCCTTTCAGCCTTGTGACTACATGTTTGACCTTCTTCTCTTCTTCATTGTCTTCATAATCAAAATATCTATCAAGATCGCTGAACCAATCAAGCAACTCTTCTACATTCAGATTACCTCCATACATCGGGATGTCCATTTTTTCTCTTGCTCCCATCCATGAAATAGATTTTAGTAATTTTTCCTCTACGACAACCTCTTCAATTCCTCGTTCTTCACTTTATGCCTCACTTGTGTCTCCAGCATTAGGTTCCCTTCTTTGTGACATCTCCATGGCATCCAAACAAGAACAAAGTTCCCTCATCTCTCGTTCCATAGTTGGGTCAGGAATAGGTCTCTCTGGATGTCTCCTTGGAGGCATTGTTCCAAGCTTATTCTTCTTCAAAGTTAAGTTTCTTTATTGTCTTGTGTCTTCTTTAGCCTACATAAATTTTTTGTCATGTGGCTCTGATACCACTTGATGCAGCGCCCCACCTTAGCAGGTATTGCTTGACCTCCTGTTCGATGGATCTTTCCAACGACTGAACCAGAATGGTTCTGCAGGCCTCTAATAGACCTCAATTACAACTATAACATACATGGGTCCAACACATGTACTTGCGTGAATTGATTTCAGGTGCAAGATTTGCCTTTTTTGACCGTCAGCTGTGACCAGGCGCCTACTCAAAGGTTCTTCATAACTATGGAATTCGGGTGTTTTGATGTGAGCCTCTACCAGTTCTCCTGATTCTCGTTTTGGCGAATTGATAATCCAATGGACGCTAGCTCCTCTCCCCCGGAACCTTCCAATGTGACATCGGGCTATGACTTGGGGCCCAACTACTGAGCACTTCAGCACTTCACCCTTCCTGTCTTCAGAAGATAGCTTACCTCTCTTCTTCTGAATTCTGAGATGCAAACTCTTCTTTCGTCGGATTGACGGTCCATGTCTCCCTGAAACCAATGAATCAGATCGCCCTTTGCGCTTCACAAAATTGACACCCTACTCCTCACGATTTTACCCTAATCGTGAATTCTCCTCTCTTGATTGGATGGTTGTCATCAAATCGATATCTTCCCCGAAGGGATCTCCTCCATTCCTTCAACGATTCTTTGATAACTCTCTCCTCTGGAAGAGTTCTACATCACTAACTCTCCTAAGATTCAACTCTTGCACGCTGAAAATTCTACACCCCGCCTTCGAATCCTTCGAAGGTTCAACCCTTAGAAACTTTCCTAAGTGATTTTTGACCACCAGTCTAAAAGAATTCTCTCCCTCCTAAGCTTTGTGAAATTTGAGGATGACTCAAACTCTTGAGTTCCTTCCTGAGAAATTGTGAAACCTATATCTTTCTTGAGATTAACCTCCACTGCAAACTCAAAAATTATATGGGTCCCATTCCTCGGACACCTTGCGGACTTCTCCAAACGTTCTTTCTCTCTCTCAGAGAAATATACCCACCTCTGTGCACTCCTTGCAACAAAGAATTTCCCAATCTCTTCTTAGATAAACGAGTCCAACAAATGTCTCGACCTATGTCCCTCCTGCATAGTTTTTGTGTGCTGATAGTAAAACCCCAGTATTCCTCCTGAGATTTTCTAAGATTAACTCAGAAACTCGTCAATGCACTTCTTGCAGACTAACATTGCACTCTGTGCAGGTTTTCTCAGGAAGAGAAACAATTGAAACTTATTGTTTCCTCACAAATTCATTCACTCAACATTCATAAGCATAAAAAAAACAATTAACAAAGACTGGAAGCAAATAGAAAACATACCATTCATAAAATGAACATAGTGAACATAACACACCATGAACTTGGATCAAAGTCTTCTCTGTTATATTAACTTGAGTGCTTTGTACATAGAGGTTTCAACAAACTTCTACAACACATCTATATCCCTCTTACCATAATAATTGGACATATAGTTTACATATCTTTTCAAAGAGAAGCTCACCAATATTTTTCCCTCCAACCATCTAAGTGCTATATTATCAAATTAAGACTACTAAATACTAAGGCCTTATATAATAAATGACAAGCACAAACAGATAAGATAAAAAATCTACAGATCTGTATTGTTCATAAATACATTGACAAAATTACAATCCTCCTCAATCTTGCATTAAGGCTTTGTCTTCTTGTTCATTTAATGATACTTTAATTGCATTCATATCAAAACTTTTAAAATTTTCCACATCCTTCAAGCTTTTGATTTCTTCGAAATTTGTGTTGGTCGTTGATTTTTTTTTGTCCTCAAGCGCCTTTGGTGTGGATGCTCCTGCATCAATTTACACTCCAAAAATGATGATTTCTATGCACAAATATTCATGACCTTTTCATGAAATATAGAATGCATAGGTCAATATTATAAGTAATATTACAAGCTAGAGGGTTGTAGAAAAGTTGTACATCTATCTATACCAAAAATTGTCTTGTAGAATGAATGGGTCAATATTGTAGGAAGTATTACAAGCTACATGGTTATAGAAAATATACAGTGGATAATTTTGTATGATGAGATGATGTATATATAGGCCATTGAGTAATACAGTGGATAATTTTGTATGATGAGATGATGTATATATAGGCCATTGAGTAATCCATTCCTTAATATGAGATATGTGTTCCTTAAGAATAAAATGCACACTTAAAAATAGAAATTATGTGTTTTCTGATTGAAAACAGGGCATGTTGTCAAATGCACATGCTTGAGTAAAAAATGAAATTCTTGTGTTAGGATTTGCATGATAAATTATTGAAAGCATAATGTTAGGTGAAAATTCATATCAAGAGTATGAATTATGTAATATTAAGTGCACACTATCCTTATGAAATTTCATGGAAAGGGGGCATTGAGGAAAATGTACACCCTATTAGGGAAAATGGAAGGTTGTATATGTTGTTGTGTCCGAGAATCTCACATGATAAAATTTATAATTATTCAAGATTGCTACATGCATGAACTAATATGTATTGTTACATATGAAAGTCTGAATTTCTTTATAGTGATAGATAATATATTAATGATTACACAAGTGAAATATTGTGGTTGTGGATTGTTGCTGTATATGAAGATTGAAATATACATTCAGAGGAAAATTACAACCTGTGTTATTATTTGGTATTTTCATCTTCCCTTAAATCAAAAATGTTAGGCAAATTTCATATCTTTAGATGAATTATGGACATTATGCACACTATCCTTATGAAATTTCATGAAAACATAGCATTGAGGAAAATGCACACCCCCTTATGGAAAATTGTGCTATAATATATTATTATTGTGTCCCCTCTTAATTTGGTGTGAAGAAATATACATTTTGGTTTTGGGTTACAAGCATGAAATAATATGTATTGTTTTCATATATGCAACTCAAGTGAAATATCTCGGTCAGGACTATTGTTCATACATGAACATACCCAATAGGGCATTTGTGCAAGAAATTGCATATTAGGTTTAAGACTATGTATGTGTGGATATAACATTTGAAGTTATATATATATATATATATATATATATATATATATATATATATATATAAAGTATATATATATATATATATATATATATATATATATATATATGGACAAAATAAAACACAAAGTGCTAATTATATATATTTTATCCATATATATATATATATATATATATATATATATATATATATATATATATATATATATATATATATATATATATATATATATATATATAACTTCCCAAATATTGCAAGTGCTAAGTGCTAATTATATATATTTTGTCCATATATTGGATTATGAGTGGTCATGGTACGAAAATTACCATTTTGGAGGAAATTAGGAAAATGTTGCATTTGTATCTTATGTGGAAGTGGTAATTTGCATGCACACCATTGTTTTATGCTTCATATTCATACTTGATACATATAGGTTTTGTATTCATTACAACAAAGATAAATCTATGCAATTACCATTGTTATATCAAAATGTCAAGTACATGAAACTACTTATGTTTTATTCAAACATCTTGCAAAAAAGATGATAATGGTGTTGTATATGTATATAACTCAATCCCAAGTAACTTTTAAAGTATTACAAACATTGATATGCGACTATACACACTCATACATTTCAATAACTATACACACTCATACATGTCAATAACTATACACACTCATACATGTCATTAAATGCATAAAATAAAATACATTGTTAATAAACTCCTGAAATAATAATGACTACATATTTAAATGTAATTGCATGGAGTACAAGGTATATAAACCAATGTTATTTTGTAACTACCCTAGGTTGCTTGGGAGGTTTCTGCAAGCCTTGCTATTGAGTTGTGAAAACTATGCAAAACCTCTCTTTGTTTTTGTAGAGGCTTCTGATTTTTTTGTACTTGTAGTAGGAACATGTTGTAATTGTTTCTATAGATCATTAATTTTCTTTGCATAATTTTTCATTTTCTCTTGCAATCTTGTTTTATCTTTTTCTTTCTTTTTCAACATTTTTGCATTCTTCCTATACTTCTTGGCATTGGCCTTTTTATTGTTTTCAAGTTGTTCCTTTTCTTTTTTCAGTTGGGATCGAACATTGACCAATTGACCCCTGAGGTTTTGTACTTTATTCTCAATCTCTTATTCCTTCAAATATTGTTTCTTCGATGCAGCAGACAAAATTAGCACTGCCTCAATTACTATTGTACTCTATAATTTATGTTGCAAATCAAAAATTTGGGATTTCAACTTTTGTATCTCCGCATCACATCCCAAATGTTGTGTCTTTCAGTTCTACAAGATTTCATTATTGATCTCTTTAATATTTTTATCTCTCCCAACTATCTTCCTCTTCAGTGATTCCACCACTGGTGATGGGGCATAGAGATCAACGAGAACACTACTTAATGCTTTAGCTTCTCAAGACAAATTATCTTTTCTTTCTCTATACATTTCCAAGTCATTTGAAGCAATTTGTTTTGTTGGACTACCATGTCTTATATATTTACCCATACCCATACCCTGAATTTTAACTTTATCCTGATCTTTGCCACCTTCTTTACTCTAACTTTCTATTTCATTTTCAAGTTCTGTAATCTTCTCTTTTATTGCACTGTTTTTTGTCCCTTGACCAAGTTTTGGAGAACCTTGGTCACGTTTGACCATTTTTTGGACTTTGACAGGTTGGTCAAAGGTGAAGCACAAGGCGAAGCGGAGATCATGGGATCTCGGCCCCTTCTTAGGGAATTTTTGGGTTTAGGGTTTATGTAACTGGTATGGGATGTTGGCCCATGGGTTTACCCATGACTTGGCCCCTTTTGTAATGTATAAATAGATATCTATATGATGTAAGAAACACACTAGATCTAGGAGAGAAGTGGTGCTAAGTGCTATATTGTGTTGAGTGCAAGTGATGTAAGTAGTTGGATCTATGTGATTGAGTTATATTTGTGCATACTGTGTGCATGAGAACTTGCAGAGATAAGTGCAAGTGACTGTAAAGAGGCTGTGTTGTAACATATCTCGGGGAAGGAGGATCTAGCGAGGTGCACGCATATCTCTTGTCCTACGCAGAGTGGGTTCTTGTGGCTCAGTGCTTGTATAAGATTTACAGAAGAAAATAAACAAGATAAGAGTTGGTGGACATAGCCCCACGCTAGGGTGAACCACGTATATCATGTGTTGTGGTTTCTTTGTGCATTATAGTTGTTATTTTGTTGATGTGATTTATGTTTAGTGTAGTGATATATGTTAGAATCACCTGATATAATAGTATCTTAGTGATTAGTAATGGGGATGAATGCTATATATGTTCTATTTATATATGCTAAGTGCTTGGATGTATTAGATCTTATTGAGTACTACGTTGTTATGTAATTTGGGTTTCTCTTACGATGTGACTAAGGGTTAAATACTAATGAATGTTAACTGCTAAGTGCTCTATTAAAGTATTGTAATCACCAGTTTGTGTCCCAGTTAGGTTTCAAACACTTGATTCCTGCAACCACCCCTGCCTCTACCTCAGGTGAGACTTCATCTTCTTCATAGGTGTTACCAAAAGGGTCGGTAGTTAGGGTTTTGTTGGTGCATTGTTGAAGCGTTGAACCCTAGGTCTGCCCATGGTCCAACATTTCCCTTATTTTTACCTTTTCCCTTACCCATACCCTAACTTTTACCTTTATCCTTACCATTTCCACCTTCTTTAGTAAGCATTTTTATTTCCCTTTTAAGTTCTCTTATATTCCCTGATCTAAAAATGAATAAGACTTGAAAAGACTTGAAATTATTGCAATGTAAATGTTATGTGTTTAAAACAAATGGATCAGTTTGCAACACATAGATTAAGGGATTACTCATGAAAAATACACATAGACAACATCATAATCAATGAACATAAGCACATAAATACAACAATTTGATAAAGGAGTTCACCCCTCTCTTGGGCTACATCTCCTAGTCCAACTTCCAATGGATCATTATTATTAATTTCTCAAAAGTGCTCAAAAAATGTCTTACAATGCTCAAAATGACAAACCGACTACTCCAATGGCTTTAGAGCATCCAAAAACCCCTGTCTGGGCTCTTTCGGCACCTCAATCGGTCGAAAAATGAAGAAGTTAGGCCTCCTGGAAGTCTCCCCCTTCAAGCTTGTTGTCTCTGCATCTACAAATTGCACCCTTGTCAAATGAACCTAGTACACACGCAATATAAAGCGTGAAAACCCAGCACCGGGTGCAACTGCGCCAATGGTGCAAACCGTAGGATGGTTAAGGGCACACCATCCCCTAACCGCCTAGCACCTAGGCGTGTGAGAGCCATGTGACCACGCGCGTTAGCAAAAAGGCTTAAACGGTTACAACAGGTTTAAAATCCCCCCGCACTCCAGTTAGGGTCACATGGCACAAAGGCATACGACCGGGGGTTCCATACCGTTATACCAACGCCCACGCATATATGTTATAATACGGTCATATGTGTTGAAACAAAACCACGGGTCGGGGCCAAGCCCTGGCCTGACCCCCGCCCATATACAAACATATGCGAATTCAAATATATTAAAACACACATGTATAATAAGAAACATGCGGCGGTACAGTGGTCGGGTGGATGTTGTGAAGACTTTACATGGTGTGGAGGTCCGGGGGTCAAACCCCACGGACTTCAATAGTTTTACATAACAACAATAAACCAATAAAGGGGTGCCACGTGGTAGCCCATGATTGGTCCACGTGGCACCTTACCATTAACCAACCAAATTCCATGTGTCCCAGTCTGATTCGACCATGCCTGCCAATCATCATATGTCACATCACTTCTGCCATGTTAGCATACATTTGTACGACCCTCCCACGTCAGCCTATACGGACTGTACGGATTGTACAGTCGGCATCATTTTTTTTTGCCTTTGACTTTATGAACAAATTACAATATCTCTCTCTCCCGATGTCCGTTTGAGACGAAATGAGTTGTGTTGGGTTCAAAACGACGAGGCCTACGCTCTCGTCCAGTTTGAAGTGATTCCAAGCACTTTGAATTTTTGAGCAAAATTTGATCCCCTGATCACACCTCCCCATTGGGAAGATTTTGGACCTCCAAAAGACTATTTTCAGTCTATGTGAATATGAGGGTAAAGTTAACTCACCTTTCCAACCTCAATCCACTNTATGTGAATATGAGGGTAAAGTTAACTCACCCTTCCAACCTCAATCCACTTGTCCTTGCTTGGATTCGTCCCTTTAAGACCAACTCGCAGATACTCCACATTTCCTCATTTTGAAGTTCGCATTCTCCTGTCAAGGATGGTGTCTTCCTGCAGTTCTGTAAGATACTCTAGAGAAAAATATCAATGGAAGGAATCTGAACATGCTCTCCTTGATCATCAATCAATGGAGGCTCATACAACTTCAAATTCTCAACATTAACAACTGCATACATCTGCATATAAGGAGGTAAATCTAAACGA